>JAQGAZ010000134.1:0-96545 GCA_034692225.1 Polydesmus complanatus
TGACGCAGTGGCGACGTCACAAAAAGGGACTTTAAGCAGTTAAGAGGTTAAGAAGCAGTCACCGCAAACTCTCTAATAGCAAATCAAAAAGAAGTAGCCAAAATGTTTTGACCGGTACATAAATTATAATACCTACCGTACTACGGTACTCGTATAATTTTAGAATTTGACAAAACCAGCGGTTTCAGTTTTGAGAAATGGGGTGCGCAAAAGTAATATCTTTTAATATTTTAACTAAAAAATATTGTATTTATGGAGGGAGGGGGAGAAATTAAGGCATACAGTAACTTGTCACGGTTTCCATTATTAAAAATATGGGGCACCCAAAAATCCAAGATAATTCAAGAAAATTTAACTTTGTCTCTTGCGTTATTATAGCGAAAATAGTTAATTATTTTACTCTTATTTTTAGTAAGTTTTGTTTGAAAAATTTTTTTAACTTGAGAATGAAGTTTTGCTTTAAAACGTTTTTTCTACCTTTGGCACTAGGGTTAATCACGTGAGTGCGAGGTAAGAAGGGGAGCGAGGGTTTTGGGTCCCTGTGAAAAGGGATCTTGTCACTCTCAATACCTTTAGAAAGGAAATAGCGCTGGGATCTATTCTATCCGTGCCAACCCTATTAAACTCGGAATCTTTTCTTATTCATGTTGGCCCCTCTCCCCCACCCCCTACCGGTGAAAGAGCTGCGACTACAAGCTTTATCGTGTAGTACGTGAATCTTTTGTAACGCGAAATAGGGGTACATGTCATTTTTCTCCGCTATCCAATTTTTCTTCATTTATCACCCCCGTAACGCTAAGCTTTTCTTCCTTTTTTTCAAACATTTTTCTTCGTTTTCAACGTTTTCCAATTCCAAAGTTTTTACGTACCGTACGGTATAGTAAAAGTGGATAAGTTAAAAACTCGTCGTCAGCCCATTATCCTCCTACTCAGTCCCTCTCCCATCCCCCCGGTTTGCCCCAACTGATTATGTCTGCATTTCGACATGTTAAGAAGCTCGTTTGGCACAAATCCACTCATTTTAGATATGGTTTCTGGAAAGTTTTAAAAAAAATAATAGAAGAGAAAATAGGTTTTGAGGCGAGAGAAAAGGTGTCAATGGCAAAGTTAAAATGTTTTCGTCCCCGAAAAGCTAATCTCTTATTACGAAGAGTATTTTTTCTCGCGGAAAATGTTTGCCGAGATGACGAATATGTCTTTTGATGTACTTTTGAACATTTTATATTGTGGGCGAGTGGGTGAAAGGTGGAGATTATTAGTCAAAGTAGATTAAAGCTTCCATTTTCATTTTTCAAACTTTTAAGTTGCTTCGACTTGAGCCCGTCGTTTTCTTTTGGCACGGCAGTTGAGTTCACAAAAACGGTCAATTTGTAAATTACTCGCTGTAAATGCGGGTGACGGTGAATGAGATTGAAGTTAATTGATGAGATGCTGCGCTGTTTACCCTGCTCTTCTTCCCGACGTTCCGTGGAATACCTCGAAGATTTCCATCCCCACCAATCGGCTTTGAAAAACAGCTGCTAGACTCTTCGCAAACACTTGGAATGAGATATATTTACGGTGTGGCGGAATTTGAAGAGTAATCCGACAAACGATGCGCATTCACTGCGGTAGACGCGATCAACTCGTAGAAAATGAGTCGCTTGAAGAGCAATAACTTTCGAGTAAAAACTCGTGTTCTTTACATTGTTCCAAATAGCTTCAAAAAAAATATATATTTTTTTTCGTCTTATAATGCAGAAGAAATGCGATGTTAAAAAAACGCATTTTATTGCATGTTACGCGAGTTTAATACTGTTGCCCTAAATTGCATGAATTATTTTTAATTTCAAGTGAATATTATTATTAAGGGTTTTCATAATACCGCAGCTATTGGCGAAATATTTCTTAGAAATGAGCTTATTTTTCTTGTCAATTTTAAAAAATTTTTGCGAAGTGGATTAAGGTGAGAGAAGAACAATGTAGATAAGCGGAGAAAAATGTTGTCGAGAAAGCGACGTCATGTTATAAGGCGAGGTGACGTGTAGCGGAATGCACGTTCGCTTACAGGAAGTATTAAATGGAAAAATGAGGAATTTTTTTTTTTTTTTTTTGATACCTGTGGCAGGTATAAAGTGGCGATGAGTGAATAGGAACTCGGAATTTGTTCACATCCTCGAGTCATATAAAAGCACTTTTCGGCTTTCGGGTGTGAAGTGGCTTAACCGAGAAACACTTTCTCTGCTCCCCGAACGCACTTGACTCCGCAAGAGCCTAAACGTCAACTTCACTCGTTTTTTTCCCTTCATCTTTTCCCTTCATCTCGACAGCGCGGCTGTTTGGGAATTCGGGATACCCTCTCGGCTGGTTTTTCTACACTCCACCAGCCATAATGGATACTTTGGGCACTTGTTTCTTTAAGCACAATTCGCACCACTCGTGGAAACGAGAAAAAAGTTATTTTAACGCGCATTTCTATTCGAAGAAAGCCAATAGGAGTCAAAAGTTGATGGCGTTCCGTTCGTTCTTGTGACAGGCTCGAGTTTTATCGGAACCACAAGGGCCAATTTTTTTTAGGTCAAGTCAGGGTTTCCTTTTATAAGCTGTCACGTATTTTCTGTCTTTTATTGCGAGTCAGAATAAAATGTTTATGTTTATTTAATAAAAATTAAGATCACAAAATCCTTCACTATTTTTTTTGGTCGAATTCAGCATTGTGTAGTAGAATAAACATGCTTTTCAAATAATTCCAATGATCCATTGGGTCGTATTTTTTTGGGGTTCCGGAAATGCACCACTATCATAGACTAGCACTTTAGTTTTCAATATTTTTATTTAATAAAACGAAATTATAGGGATGTAATTATTTTGCGAATACAATAAAGGTAAATTTAAAAATTTGGCTAATTTAAATTGCAATTTTATTTAAATTAATTACCATTAGGCTACTATTATTACGCTTTATTGTTTACGGTACTTTAATAAAGCACCGTAAAGTTCCATCTAGAATGCGGTTTATGTCCGGAAAAAGTTTTAGCAAGATAGATTTTAAGTACATGTAGGCCTACTGTATAATAAAAAAAAAACTCAACCTCAAAGCCAGTCGCTGTCCTTGTTTAAATCTGTTTTCAGCGTCGTTTGAGAGCTCGTTAAAAATCTTGCAACTAACGTTAGTTAAATAGATCGAAAAAGTTTTCGCTAATCAGATTATGTAGACAAAAATGTGCGCTTTAAAAACAAAAGCGGAACCGCATAATTTCTCGAATTTTTCAAACTCATGACATCAGCTTAGTGCTGTACATTCGACGTTGGAAAGCAGCTCGAGTATGTTGGTCACATCGATCGATGGTCGGGTGCGGGAGATTGGGCTGTGTGGCGGCGGGAAAGGAAGAAAGGGATCGCCGGGAGGAGAGAAGCCGTAGAAATGTGAAAATGGAATCGTCGTTTATTATTCTTTCGCGCACAAATAATTTATGTGCCGAGAAAGAAAGAGTGGATCGAGGCGACTCGTTCAACATCTAATACACGTTAAAGATTGCGGGCGAAAATATTTTTTTTAATGAAAGTTAAGAACAAAAAAAAAAAATTTTAAAAGGGAAAAATGTTTAGGAGAGGAAAATGTTGAGAAGATGAGGGCAGAGGATAGGGTCAGAGGTATCGGGAGGGGGGAGTTAAATTTACGACGATGCTGTACGCGTGGAAAATGTTGGAAAACACCGGGGAAGAAGCACAGAGTGAGAGAGACAACAACAACAAAAAAAAAAGATTAACTAGTTTTTAGCTTTTAACTACTTTTTAACTCTTCAATTTAAGATGAAGGAATGGGCGGGGTATCTCTCGTACGGCACAACCATGCAAGGCTCCAGAGTCGAACTTCTCCTACTCAATTTGCACCGGAGCCTACTTCACTTATGGGATTCCAAATTACACGGGTAATTACGGATAGGGTTTCATACCAATTTGCTACGTCGTTTCTACCTACGTTTGCGTTTTTAGTTATTTATTTTTTTATGTTTTCTGTTTATCGTTTATGCCGGTGTTATGGAGTGAGGATGGGGTTGTAGAGGAAGGAGAAGGGGAGGGAGGGGGGTGAATTTCACTTCCCCGACGGTGGTTTTAGAGAAGAACTGGTTTTTAATCAGCCCGGTCATAAAAAAAAAATTTGGTTAAAGGTTTCTCGATACATCAGGGGAAAACTTGATTTTTATTATCTATTTAATATATATATTTTTAAGCGCGCTTCGTCGAGACGACTCCCTCGATTAACGCGAGATTGGTGAAACCCGTTGAAAACGAGGTAAAGATTCTTCGAAAGCGAAATTTATAACTTAAACATTTAAAAGTTTTATAATGAAGGATCATATTATTTGCCTTAATAAGATATTCCTTTAAAATTAAATTCTGCTTTGTTATTGGAAAATATTTTGGTTTCCTCTACATAATAATATTATTATTTCCAATAATCAGTTAACCCGGTGAATATTTTTGAAGGGATGCAGTAAGATTGTCCAATCCAAACTTTTAAATATTTCGATATCCACAGGAACGAAAAGAAAAACATTCTCTGAAGTAAAAAAAATTCTATACGGTATAATATTAAATTAAAAAAAAAAAAACCACGAAGGAAATGATTTTCTAATATACATTATATAATTTTATTAGGCTACATATTATTTATTTATGGTGTTATTTTGTATATCGTCGATACAATTCACATTTCTCCAACTTTCGCTGTATAAACCGGAATAAAATTACAATTAATATTTAAAAAAGAAATTTTGTGCCCTGCTACTATAATTACATGTACTTCTCCAATAATAATTATTGATAAAAAGTAGACTTTTTACATCCCATTTATTGTCCCGATAGTAAATAATTAACCAAAGCGGAAATACAGCGTAATATATTTAAAATATATATTCAAAATACTAGATGTATCGGTACATAAAGATATGACCGTTATTTAATAAATTATCATATTTTTCAACTGCACGTAGACGGTCAATCGCTGACGTGAGAGCATCCGAAAAGTTTGTCCACATAATTATAAAAAATGAAATTACAAAGAACGCAAAAAAATTATTTATTTATTTTTTTTCCTTTACACTAACTCACGTATTGACCGCGAAAAACCTGAAATCGAAGTATGTGCTCGAAACGCAAACAGGTTACGAATTGTTGCCCGCATAAAAGCGAAACCGTGAGAAACGAGGGACGGCCGGAAACATTCAACTTTTTGTTGGAGTCAATTTGTCCGATTGCAAATGGAATACTGTAATCATTGATTGGGATTAGCAAAATCGCATTATTTTGCACTCAACAATTTTACTCGACCAAGCCTAAGCATTTATTTAATTCGCTTACTCGATCAATTTAAACAGAAAGACTTTTTTGCATTCAATCTACTGTAGGATATTTAAAAAAAAATTACGAAAACTTTCATTTTTTGTTTAACTTGGAGAGAAAATTTTTTTTTTACCGTAATTCGCTTAATTCAAATTGACATAGAGAAAATAATAACAATAATACTATTTATGAACTGTTGATGCTTTGGTTCCAGATGTTATCTTGAACTATGTTGTTCGTGCGAAAGGTCGTATTTCTCTACTGTACAGTATTTTTAGAAGTAGCGGCCATTTCAATGTTTAAATAATCTTACTTTAATACAGTATTAATAACATTTTTAAGTTTATTGATAAAAGTATTTAATTCTTTAGAAGTGCAATAAATTTTCATTAATTTACTAAAATTGAATAATAAAATCAAGAAGAGTTTTAAAGGAAAATGTGTCTTTCAAAAATAATTTCCTAATAAAAAGTGATAATGATCTAATCAGTACTGTGTTTGGTAGTTATTTTGCACTTTTATCCTCCGAAAGTTTGTTATACCTACATTTATTTTTTTTTTATTGAACGAGAACAGATATCAGTCTAACAACATCAGTCTCGTACGCTTATTATAACTTTTATGAGTCTATCCCACTTTACATTTTATGCGCAAGATTAACAAGATTTTCTTCAAACTCCTGATAGTTCATGCATAAAGACGCGAAATGTAAACGTGCCTCAAGTCGAACGTGTTTTCTAGATTTTTCGCCGACAGTATTATTTTTGGTTGTAGACTTGAGCAATCGTCTCGACTCCGAAAATACCACATTAATAATTATCATTTATATGATTTTCTTCCGTCTACGTTTCCCCATCCCATTCCACCCTCTTTCACTCAACCATCTCTCACTATAGCTTCTTCGTTTGATATTCTTGTCGCGAAATGGAAAATCGAGCCGGTGAACTAAGTTGGAGAAAAATTAGACAAGTTTAGTAATCGTAACAACTTTCACGTCTGTCCCCTCTCCTCCCCCTCCATCGCTCTTTAAATACGCTCGTTGCAATTGATGAAACGAGTTCGTGAAACAGTTATTACGACCCCGTAGGGTCACACGTTCATATTTCTAATTCCCCACCAGGCGGCTAATACATTTTTGCCCCCAACATTATTCCCAATGATATCAAAAGAAATGTTTTTTTTTTATTTTGGTCTTTGAGATACTGTATTTACAAATAACGCGAGTAGTTTAACTGGAAAGACACTCTCTTCCATTTTTGGATACGTTTTTTAAAAAAAAAAAACTGGATGCACTTATTATGTTGATTATGCCAACTCGTTTTTTTCTTCTTCATCGTCTTATTATTTCTTAAAGATGTGTGTATGTGGAGAGGAAGGTAAAATGGGTGTTAAGAAATGTGAACATGGCCTCTCTCTTGCTCTCGCGCTATCTCTTTCGTTCGTTCTTTGAGGAAGATGATGGCGGTTCGTTTCTCTTTGCAAGAAAAAATGGAAGGTCAAGAGCAGGTTGAAAAATAAATTTCCAAATAAATGCGCGAGTAAACAAAAAGTTGTTGTTGTGTGGTTGATTTTTTTTCTTCCCCCCCTTTATCCTTATTTTTGAAAAAAAAATTCTACGCTTAAACGGAACCGCACCGGAATTAAATGTTCCGGTATATGTAAATTAAAATGTATGAATGAGAGGTTTTCAAAAGTGGAAACATCACCTTAAAAAAAATGTTTCTAATAATGAAAAACTAATTTAGTTCTAAACGGAGTTTCCGTGTTCGCGAACAAGTGTTACCTTTGTTTAATACGAAAAGGATACAACAAATTGAATATTTTTATTGTTGATCGAAGAAAACATTGATCGGAAACAAAAAAAAAAAAAAAAAAAGCGTGAAGCAATTTAAATATTGGGTGTCAAAAATTATTAGAAAGAAAATCAATCGCAAATCCGGCATATTTTTTTTTCCTCTCGAAATTTTAGATAGACCCGAAAAAGTTAAGCTCAATTGTAAGAAACATTTAAAGATAAATCAGTGATGTAAGCAGTTTAGAATGTTGGCGCTAATGAATTACCATAGGAAAAAGTTGGAGTGGTTAAGGAGTGGCGAATTTGTAAATGGTAAATAACTTTTAAAATACCGGTACTGTAATGTTTTTGGTTCGACCAATAATAATAATTTTTGAATTATTGTAATTTTGAGGTAGGATGGATTAAGCGGAAAGAAAAATAAAATAATTATAGAAACTGGTTAAACTCCAATATCAATAAAAAACGGTGACGCATTTCCTTCGTTTTTTTTAGTTGTGACCCTTATTTTCTCCTTTTCTCTCTTCTCCTTAGATGAGGATGAGAACTTTTTTTTTTTACAATGATTTTTCAACGTAATGTAGTTGGCGAGTGAGAAGGAGGAAGGTGAATTGCATAATTATTATCTCTCATCCCCTCTCTCGCCAGTCCATTCAGAAGCAATTTTCTCCCAACTATATTATTTATCAGAGAAACGTACACCCTGTATGGGTAAGTGTCCTTTGCCATTCTAGGGAACCGTTCATTCGCATATGTTTGCGATTGTGCATTAATCGACGGTTTCCCATGAAATGTTTCGACGTGTGGGAATTTCGATCTATCGATTTATGATCCGACGCGCCTACCTATTTCATTATTAATTTTCTTTTCACTCAACAACCCAAAAAAGAAAAAAAGAAAAAAATGAGGGAAAAAACACTTCTATTCAGTCAAATGAAGTTAGGGGAGAGAAAAAAAATCGGAAAGAAAATAAGATAAAATTTTTTTGTTCAGATTTGTTTGTTTACAACACTATTAGATACGTAAAACGTGGAATTTTTATTTATTAAAGATTCAGCACTCTAAAAGATGTTTAAGATAGAGAAAATGCGGGGAATGCTTAAGTTATGCTCTATTTGTCGAATATTAATAATAAAAAAAAAATAGCAATTGTTTCTTGAATAATATTAATGAATAATGCGAGTAGAATAAGAGCCGAAGGTTGATTGAAATTGCTTTCTTTCGGCCTAAATATAATCCGTTTTGCTTTTCGCCGAATTGGAAATAGCTTTCAAGAGCTTATTTTCTATTTACTCTTTTCCGATAAAGAAATAAGCTGTTGATATTTGGGGGTTTTATCTATTTTCAATTTCTTCCGCTTTATTGAATGAAATTAGTTTATGGAGATTTTTTTTTTATGGATGGAGTAGAAGTAAATTATCGGGCGTTTGTAAAAGAATCACCCAGTTCCAAATTGATCTAAGTCCAGAAATTATACTTTTTGAGATGTAATCAACATGATTAGTTTATTGTACTGTATTGTAAACTGCAAAAGTAACTTCATTTTGCACATGGTTTTTTTAAAAAACAGATTAACCAAAAATAGGACGTGATTACAAAATACAATACTGTATTTAATAAGGTTTTAAGGTTAGAAATAGAATTTTTTTCCAATGTTTGTGGAATTGTCCATTTCGGCTGTGAAACATGTGACAAACACAAATAAATGACATGAACGTGCTATTTGCAAATGGTAAAGTAACCATAGATTTTTTTTTTTTTTTTTGCAACGCTGAAAAATTATGTGTTTAAAGAGTAAGAATCCACTATAAACCCATTTTTAGAAAGAAAAAAAATGGACTTGAGCCACTTTGGAACTGGACGTCTCATTTAAAGAGTGTGTGTTTGTATGCTTTGGGTATACCGTATGAGAAAAGAATTGGTTGTTATGGTGAATAATTGAATTGGTTGTTGTCTTACCAGCCGAAAGGTTTTGGTCCTCGTCGCCACCATCGATGTTGTCCGTAAACAGATGTAAAACGTATTCCAAATATTGTCATAATCCCCGAGATCGAAGCCGTTGGGTCACCGAACACAACACCGGAACCGGCGGAACGGACAGAAATAAAAGTTTCAACTTGATCACCATCCACACCTGCTTGAATAATTTATTTTTTTTAAAAAAAAAAATTTATGAACGAGTGATATGGTTCGAGTCGAAATAAGCGAGAAATCCTAGGGATTTAAAACTATAATTTTTTTTCTTTAACAATAATTTTTTTTCCCAAGCTTGCAAAGTGAGACGTAAGTTTTCTCCGGCGCCGACGCACTTTGAGCGGCGAAAGATTTTGACGGATTGTCGGCACTTTTCTTCACCACGACGTGTACGATGCGAGTCGTCAGCCTCGCTCGAAATGCACACTTTTTACCGAGACCACTTTTACCTCTCTCTCTATCTACCTTTCTTTCGCTCCCTCTATCTTTCAGGGTTTACCCCCTGTAATTAAGTCTGAAGAAAAAAAATTGGTCGAAAAAGATGAGGGGTTGAACCAACCCTCTACTTATTTAAATTCCCTCCAGCCATCTTCTTCGCTCAGCCTGTTTTTCCGAATGTAATGACGAAGAAATTTTTCTCTCGCTTTTGGCTCTTCCAACGCGGGTATATGGATGGAATGGGGAACGGAGTGGCAGCAGCCTCAACTGAGCTCTCTTTCTCACTGATCGCGCTACTCCGCCTTTACGTTTACGTCTACTCAAACTCCGCGCTCAGCCGACAACCCTCTTAAACGATTTAGCCGCGTTCAAAATACAAGTCAAAAGCGAAACGCGTTTAGGTACTGTATTTGCATTTAAGGCGCTATCACACGATGAAACACTTAATAATAAACTTCGGATTAAAAAGGTGCGCACATTCGCAATACATGTACAGTGCCTGCAAATACTGTGCGATAACGTTAAGGTGAAAATTATCCTCAGAATCTACAGACTACAAGATATATTATTATAAATAACGTAATACACAATGCAACATTAAAAATTTAATAGCACTTTTTATATGAAATCATTTTTGAACTCCCACTTTTTCCCTTTTCATTTATCGTATTGGAACTTTTGATGTTCAACTTGCATTTTTAAGGTGTTATCATTATATTTTAAAATTTTCTTGATGTTCACAATAATATTAAATTTTATAACGGTACCTCAGACGTAATGTCATAATTTTTTTTTTTGAAGTCCAATGATAATCTTATCTTATAAAAAACTCTGATTTTGCGTTAAGAAAAGTCCCTATTCTTGGCTATCCTATAGTGTTCATCCAAAAAAAGATAACTACAGTATAAAAATATTTTCTTAAAGTTTGTAAAATTCTACTACAGTACATGTATTCAAATACAGTATAGGATTGGAGGTTAATCTCGGTCCTGGTCGGTTCTTTCGATGACGTTATAGTCAATGTAATATTATGTAAACATAACGTTTTGTTGGTTTTCGAGATTTAAATGAATTTTTACCTTTTTTTGCGGTTTAGATTTTTATAAAGTTTAAGATTACTGCATTTGGAAAATGCGAATATTACTATTATAATTACGGTATTATGTACTACATTGTAGTATATTTTAAATACGAAGGGTAGAAAGAAAGGCTAAAAGCTTTTTGTCAAAATTATTTTGATAAGAATAGTTATAAAACATTTATTACTTAAATTACTTGTAAAAATTTTAAATTACTATTTAATTCAATATACTGTATACAGAAATCCATTAATAATAATTATTATCATAATAATTTATTTTATTATTATAATACATGAAGTATAATACATTTTCTTATTAAGTAACTTGTATAATTGAAGTTCGGTTGTATTTTAATTTTAAATTATAGTTTCAATTCATAACTGCTGTGCGGGTATTTATTATTCGCTATTGCAAACATTAATGAAGTTTTCTACACCGTTATTTTTTTATATCAAATATAATTTTTTAATCAAAAAGGAGTTTTTTTTTTTTTTGAAATTAATTTACCGGTGTGTGTTTAAATGTATGATTATTATTTTTTTTTTTTAAAAAATATAAATTATATTCGTATTTCAGTTGCCAGATAAGGGTTTGACGACTTGAGCATGCTACTCGAATATCTCTTTTTAGGTTTGGCATTAGTATTATCTATTTGGAAAGGGAAAAAAATAATTTTCGAGATGACACGATTATATTTTTTTAATCAACTACTCACGACGTGATGCCTCTTCTTTTTTTTATATTATTTTTTTCTTCTCTTTTGCCTCATCTTCACCCGCTTCCAATTTCTTTTAAACTATTTTTTAACAGCGATTATCATGTGGCTATATAGGCCCGCGGCGGAAATTTTTTTTTGCGTGTAAATATGTATACTGTATTTTTTTTTTTTTTTTTTTAAATATTAAAAAAGCGAAGCAGCTGCTGCTGTGCAAAGTTTCGTCGCAGTTCCGCGCAGTTCGGGACGGTTTCGAAGGGGAAGGTAGCGGGCATTTGAAATGCGAACAGCTGGCTGAATAATCGCAACTCATATCTCGTATTGCACTAAATCTAAAGTAAAAGAAACCCATTCTTACGTCATCCGATCATATATTTTTTTAAAGTTTTTCGAAAAAAATATTTGATTTTTTTTTTTTTTGCCTATTTTGGGTCTACTGTATAGGTAGCGGCAGGTGCTTAAGCGGTAAATTTGGTCAGAGATTACAAGGTGGGTTGACGTAAGGATGTGGATGAATTTATGAAGTGGAGCATCAGACGAAGCGTGGAAGGTCTCTCTCTCTCTCTCTCTTTTCATATCTCGCAACATCAGCTTGCGATTTATGTAAATAGACAAATCCGTTTACAGTACACTACTACGTTCAAATTTGTTCGCGATAGTGATGAAAGAAGAATATATTTTTTTTAAAAGGTTTTATCAGCTTTTTCTTTGAACTTTTAGTCTGAAAACTCTGTAAAACCGTCTCAGTTAAATGCTCGCTGTTTAATGTAATGAGAAAATTACAAGAAAGTAGTTAAAGAACTTTATGAGCCACTTGGTTTCGTGAGAACGGTTTAAAGTAATTTGATGGGGGTAAATTAGCATTTTTCTGTGTATTTTTATTGTCAATACCTCCTTACTTGTTAACAAATTCGTTTTCAGTTAATTTTTTTTTCCCCCTTTTTTATTTTTATTTTTTTGCTTTATTTAAAATTAATATGGTACAGTTTATTAGTGCGCAATAAAAGCTCTACCCATTCTTACATACGGTATACTGTTAAACTTTTATTTGATTTTTCTAAGATATGATTTTTTTTTTGCTGTTTCATCCTGACCAACCTAACTCAGGTCTGTAGGGACAGCGGGGAATATAGAAGGCCTCGAGAGTTTTTTTTTTTTTTACCGTGGTTTATTTTTTTTAAACTTCAAAGCCAACAAGAATGTTTTTCAAAAATAATATTCATAAAAATTGGCATTTTTTGGCCACTACGGGTATTTTATCCATCCACAACTCTGCCTACATCCATGAGCGAATAATGTACTGTAGTAAGCTTCTTTTTAAATTTTCCCAGCTATGCTAATGCATGTCATATACTTGGAGCTTACTCATAAGGTCGGAATTTGTACATTATTGTGTCCGCTATGGCCAATCAGACCAAACATTCGTCCACGTACAACATATGTGTGAAACTGCGGTTAGATTTACGCGTTGTTTGATTTTTGTGGTTTTGCAATAGAGCGAATAAAGTTTTTTTTTTTTGTTTATTTTTACTTTTATCAAAGTACTGTAACGTGAATGTAACAAAATTTCTTTGCGTTAAAAATGCATCTAAATAGGTGTGTTATCGTAAGCGTGAGAGCCGTTGAGCGGGCATTACTTTTTGTCCTATTCAATTTAATGGTCATAGCCACTTTAAGTAATGGAACAAGTTGAAGTTTTCCTCAAGTAAAGCCGATTTTATCGATAATTGCGCTTGCTTATTGCCGTATTTAAAAAGTTAGTCTAGATGTAGACGGTTTGCTAAGTCTGCACACGCAGTTTGCCATTTGACATCATCGCTTTGTTTTCACCATTACCATTGACTCTCGTTTTATTTGCGCCAGTCGAGAGAGGAAAGTTGCGGCGGAAGCAGCGGGAGATAAAGTAAAAAATCAGTGGGATGCAGATGGAATTTGCATAAGAGAGCAAAGATGATATTTCCTATATCCACGAAGGATTCCAGACTCTCGTTCCCTACACGTCTCTCGCGATTGAATGCGGGTGGAGGGAGTGACAACGGTGACGCCGATGCCGTTACGATAGCACCGATCGATACGCCACCAAGCGATATTATTGTTCTACAACTTCTTGTTTATCCAAATGGCAGCCGACTCTTTTCATCAGCGTTTTTTTTTTCTCCTCCGTTGCTTTTACTTTTATCTACTGATTTGACGCTCAAATTCGACGTTATTGCAAGTGAGAACCGAGTTGGGTGAGGGAGGAATAGAGGGAGAGTGGTTTTTATTTTCTTTATGCTGACGAGGAGCAGAGGGAAATTCAGAGAAAAAATTTGACATTTGATTTTTTTTTTAGTTTTTATAGTTTGCGAAGAATCTAACTTCAATAATAAAAGAGTATCAAGGTACTTATATATGGTTAAGTAATCTTTTGAAAAGTATTTGTATTATTTTTGGAGAATATTTAGTTTTTGACTAAATCAGTTTTTAAAAAAGACAGTAATGTAATTTATTGCAATAGTTTGAAATGAGATGCAAATGTCGATAAAAAAAATAGTTTCATCTATCGAGATAGAAAATTGTGAACAGTGAGTGTTTCTGATTGAATAAACAATTTTAGCTCACTTTTTTTTATATGTACGGTACACGTACTGTATAAAAACGTTTCACGCAATAAAATTTCTATATTAAGCGAAAAATTTCTTGAAATGTAGAAGGTTCCAATTTTTTAACGGAAATTTATAAAATAACAAAATGCGCAAAAGTAAAATAAAAAAGAAATGCCTTATGCAAAGTCAAAATAATATAATTAAAGAGTTTCGGTATTCAGAACGACTTTCACGTGAAAAGTCGCGAAACTGTTTTTAGCCCTGAGAAGCATTTCTACGTAATATACTCGTACATTTTTAAAACGTCGTAAAGGCGTAAGAAGATTTTAAGCGATGCTTAAACTGTTACTGTAAGCATAATATGGTAATTTAACGTTGAGAAAATTATACAGTAAAGGTTTCTCTGAAATTAGCACCATTGTAATTTCGCGACTATTTTACGTGGAGACTTGCATTTTCTCCGCCGTTGCAAATTTTTTTAATTATAAATATGGTCGGATTGTTAGCAGGCTGTACACTGGATCCGAAATACATGTACAATAGAACTCTGTTATAACGATTTCGAAGGGACTTCCGAGATTGTTATAACCAAGTTCTACTGGGTTTTCTGCGGTTACTCCAAATATTTCATTTTAAAAACAAGTTTGACTAATACAGTACTGTATGCGTATTATGTGCTTTAGTTGAATCGAGAGCTCATAAACAACATGAGTCGTATCGTGTCCTTGCGATGTAACTAGAAATGTTTAATGAATTTCTATGAAATTCGGACGTTGTCACTTACAAATTCACGTGTTGACCACATGTCAATCTCACTTATTTAAACTAATTGCAGTTAATTATTAAGTGAGTGGAGCTAAAACTGGCGTATGTTTCTCATTAGCAATTTCATTTTGACTTTGGTGCCACCGTGTATCTCCCACTCTCATTTGAAACCGGCGTAGTGGGCGTGGTCGAGTGTTTGGGCTGTTATTTCGCCGCACAAACTGCAATGTAGCGACACGAGCGATAAGTATCTCCAATTAAGCCTGGAGTTTTGCTAGATGAGTGAGAGGTGGGTAGGTGGAGGGTAGGGGAGTTGGTGTGTGTTGCAGTGGTGATATTTCACGGAGAGTAGGACAGATTTTTAGCCGCTATTTATGACTCCGTCTCTTTTTGCGTCGTTAAATTGCTTCCAAGTTAACGAGTAGAGCAGAAAAAATGATACAGTAAGAAAGTGGGTGATGGAGAGGGTGGTTTTATGTTTAGTTATTGCACGAGCGATGATTATATGGTCCTGCTTTGCGCGCGCTGTCTTTCGACGTCACTTCCTAATGTTTGGCATTTGCCTGCCTGACCTATATCGCGTGGCGATATTTTGGCATTTCAAATTTTAGCAGACGTTTTCAAAACATTTTCTTCATTTTTCTAAAAAAAAAAAAAAAAATTCTATAAAAATAAAAGTAAATAAATTCGAGAGTTGAAAAAAAAAATTCGCGCTTTATTTAGCGTTTTTCGGATGGAATCGTAAATTGAAGAATTTTTTTTTTGAAAGATGGCGGCTGTTTTTATATATATATATATTTTTTTATCATATTTTGCGCGCGTGTTGAAAGTCGTTGAATTTTAAAGTGATATTATTTTTATGAATTGTCGTTTGGGTCTCCACACGCCTATTGGAATTTTATTTCGGATGAAATTGAATAAAGGCCGGCAAAATCGATAAATTCTCTCTCTCTCTTCCTTCACTTCTATAATTTCACTTTTCTCCGCGTCATTATTTCGTCGTCTGCTCTGTTCGACTCGACGTGGTAATAAAAGGCCGCTCAATTTGATTGGACTCGTTTTCTCCCACCTGATATTTCGTATTCATTTGATGAGAGACGCTCGTTCCGGCGCGCGCCGGTGGAACAACCTGTGACGTACGTTACGTTTATTAAGCGGAAAATGCGTCACATTTACAGTAGGCCTACTGCGGAATGCAATGAAAATTTATAAGCTGACGAAACTGCACGTCGCTTATTGTGATTACGGTATTTCCTTTTTATCGGTTATCATTCATTATTATTTGAAATTTTGTGCTTTTAAACAAAAAAAAAAAAAAAAAACGTTTATTAAATTGAATTGCGGTAAGAATAAAATAATGAAGCATATTTTATGTAGCCAAATACAAATTTTAATTCAAGAAAAGGCATTTTTTTTATGGCAAAACTTAATATAAAAAAAGACTAAAAAAAAAAAAAAATTACAGTGAGTGGTTGATGATTACATTATTAATGGTTGATTCGTTGAAATTAGTTCGTTGAACTGAAAATTCGTTTAAAGTGATTTTTTTCCCTCGAGCCTCGACATAATAAAGTTTTGATCCACCGATCATGCTTTTCTTACAAAAGCGAAAGTGTTTGTGATTAAATTGATTTCGTTGTAGTTCGTGCTTAATTTGCATAGAAAGTTTTAATTCGGCTGCGTTTTACAAAAGCGTTTGTAAAATGTTGTTGTCAACAAAAGATCTACTGTACTTTTATTTTAAGTTTCATTTTTCACATATCTAAGTTTGCTAGTTGCGGATACCAAACATAGGTTAAAAGACAAAAATTAATAATTATAACTAATTTAGTAATTTAGGTTTTTTTTTTTTGCAGTTGCATTTTAAAACTGTATGTGGAAATCATTTTTTATAATATTCGAGGAGGCGTTTCGGAAAATCTTGCTAGTTGCAACCAAGATGTTGCTAAATCAAGATTAAAGTCGCTACATCGTTAAGAAATTCTTATACCGTATTCATCTTGTGTTCGCATGAAACCAATACTTATTAATTTACAGTAAAACTTGGTTATAACGACATTGGCTATAACGTCATTTATCGGGTGTCTTGTGACATGCATTTGCATTTCCCTCATAAACAAATCTGTTTTTGCGTTTAGAAAAGACGTTAACCTCGGAAGTTTCTTCTAAAAAAGCGGTGAAAAAATCTGAAAAAGTCTGGTGAAATGCAGTAAGTGCTGTAACCAAAGACAAAATGTAATGTAGAAATACTGTAATAGTTTTTATAAATTGATGGTAATTGATGATAATTGAAAGAATTTCACAAATCCATCAATCGCTCTTAAATGTTGTACGGATGTTGTTACTCGGATATAACGAAACTCGGATAGAACGTTATAAAATGTTCGATCCCTTTGATGTCTTCAAAACCGAGTTCAACTGTACATTTTTTAATTTGTATTTTTAGTTTTTGTTTAAGTGAAAGCATTGAGATAACGACTGGTTCGTAAATTCTAGTTTGCCATTCTATTAACTTTTATTAATTAAATGCTTTATTGATTGAATGATAGTATGTTTATTTAGTAATCAGAAAAAAAAAAAAAATAATGCTGATCACAATAGCCGGAAACGACTTTCGATTTTAGCTAATTTAGATGGGTGAAGCGCGTCTGTAAAGGGCAAGTCGCTTTGTAAATCGACGTTGCACAGGCGGTTGGCGTAATTCAATTTTCTTATTGAAAATGTGTTCATTTTGTGGTTTTGTTGTATTAATAAGCAATCCGGAAATTAGGCGAGTGAACGCTCTAAATTTGTTATTGAAAAAGCTTGGAGGGGGGTGGTAAGGGTCGGCTGATGGGGCGTGGAGGGGGGGGGGGAGGGAGAAGGGGGTGAGGTGAGAGGAAAAGAATAAAGCTTATTAACCTTTGTGATATGCGAAAAGAGAAAATCTTTTGACTATTTTAGTTATGTGACTATTTTATTGGGATTTTTTTTTTGTTAGTACAATGAGTGTGCGCTTTTTCTTCAAACTTTCAAGAGCGAATGTTTCGAAAACATTTGGGCAGTCATTGTATCGGGCTACAGCAACGTTTTACATGTTTATATACATAGGTGAAATAGCATCTATTTTTTATTTTTTTACTTTGCGATTCTAGAGTCTTGTTATCGTTTTTCTCTCTCACTTGCTCTTTGATGGAAGATTGAGACTCCCCACGCGCTCCATACTCGTTTTACAAGGGTCAGTCAAAATATGAGGAAGGACCTCTCCCACCTTACACTTTTTTACGTCGGCACACATCATTTGCTTCTTTTTTTTAAAGTCAACTTCGCGCATGCGTAGTTTAGATATTATTTATTTATTTTAGAGGGGGGGGGGAGATAAAATTATGACGCTATTTTAAGTTTATGAATTTTGAATCGAGTCCGGAAATAGAATCAAAAATTGTAGGCAGATATTTAAATGCAAAAGCGGTGTACGTTTTTGCCATTGTTTTATTTCTATTGCTGCTTTTGCTGTGTTTCTTATAACTAAGATTATCTAATAAAAATCTTTGCTTTCGGTAAGTGCAAAAAAAAAAAAAACACAACTCAACGCAAGTTACTTGAGTCTTAATTCCTTCCAACAATAAATTTTCAAATAATAAAAATAATAGCTGTAAATGTACATGAAAATACAATGAACTATAACGGTACCGGTACGTAAAATGTGTGGTATCGTGAAAGATTTTTTTTGTTGTGGTAGTACAGTAGTAGTTTGATGTTGGGTTCCTATAGTTTTTATAAGGGGATTAGATGCAGCGGCAGTAAAACGGAATTGGCTTTTAATTGGATTCTCGTGGAACATTAATTTCTCTTCGAAAATCTTTATTTTAAATTACATTTAACAAATATCTTCTAAACTCGTAATACTTTAAAATTCAGTAATCTTTCGTTATTCGAGAAGGTTCTTAGAAGGGGGCACCGATAGTGAGACTGTGATCTAATGCTAAATAGGGGAAGGATTAGGGGGTGCCGAAACCCATAAATTTCAATGTATTACTTTTTTTATTATTATTATTATTAATGTGCGTCTCAAAAAGGCAGCACAGTAGTAAATAAAATCTGAGTACAAAATAGCTGCGAAACAGTATGAAATTATTATAAACAGCGTATAAACTTCTTTAATGCTTTACAATCTTCATGTGCGACCAAGTCTTCAAAATGCTTTCATGAGATTTTGTCAATACTGTACACGAATAGGTAGATCGAGCCGATGCCAAAAGACAGCAAGTTAAAAATATTTTGGTCTTACACTGTACTAAGTTACTTGGTGAACTTGTCGACGTTATGCATGCGCTCTGGTCCTGCGGGGCAAAGGAAAATTGCCAATTGAATAGGGATATCAAAACCATATTACATTAATTGCAATTGCAAACTGAGAAGATGGCGTATTAAACATTTTCTTCTTCAATAAAATGAATGAAGCTCAAAGTTGTATTTACATGAAACCGGCTAAACGTGAAATGTTTGTATAGACTACAGTTTAATGACTACAGTACAGTACCGCTACTATATTTTGAATGCGACATTTTGTCTTTTAAAGGTTTCGTGCCGCCCTGATTATGTAATTAATATTTGTTGACCGGTGGAAATAAATAAACTAACACAGAGAACAGAAGAACATAATGTTTATTGAAATATCATAATATGGTTCCAGTTGACAGAATTTTTTGTTTAAAAAGAATTCTAATTTAAGTTTTGCAATTTTTTATTATTTACAATTCTTGTTGATGCTTAATGGACTAGTGAGGTTTTGAAATACTGTGGTTTTTTTTTTAAATCTGTTTGCAGTTGACACAGTTGGTGCCTCTAGTAGATATTTAATGAATAAGATTATTCAAAAAATGTTCTTGGATTTTTTTTTTTTCATTTTCTCTTTTCTGTTTTCTCATGATATATTCTCCAACGCTATTTCAATTGTGAAACACATAACCACATCATATTTTATAATGGCGACTGCGGTGCCGTTGATTTGCAACACAAACATTATTATTGTTTTTTTTTTCTTGGGTTTTTTTTTTAAAGTATTCTCCGGTGAGTTGTGCGCATGGAAAAGAAAAGGTTTGAGCAAATAAACATATCACGCTCGGAATGTACACGGAGGGAAAAATAAATAAAGGAGTTAGATTGCAATAGATAATTTTAATGCTGATTTATCTCCGCGTCTCGTGTTTTGCTATTATTTAATATGCCAACTTTTAGATGTTACTCGTTTGTTTCCCCGACAGATGAAATTCGAAGCTAGGATTTTTATCTTTATTCAGAGTCGAGATGGGAGTTTACTTTTCTATTTATATGTAAAAAAAAAAATGGGCAAAAAAAAATTTTTTTTTTTGTTAATGAAGTGATAATTGCTAGTTAGAAAAATATGATACGCGCATGCGCGAGTTTTGTTTACACGAAGCATTATCTTTGTAGCCAGCGCGTTTAGAAATAGATAAGCCGAAACGTCGTCGTAAAAAGAAGTAATTTTGCTTGAGTTGTAGCATCAACTTCCGGTTTGACCTCATCATTCTGTTGGGAACAATGAAAGTCATTCCAAACGGGAGACATAATCTCGTTCCATGCCTGGGTTCTATCGCCTACTTTTACAGCGGAACCTCGATTTTCTCATTTATGAACTCGGAACGCAGTACGTAAACATTTCAGAATTATTTAAAAGAAAAATAATAAATAGCGAAGGCACATTTCTCACTCGTTAGTGAAATTTGTTTTAATAATAAACGTAAAAGCGGAGTTTTTCTACCATTCGTTAGATGAAACCGCACTTTCTTCCTATTTATTTTATTTTCCATAATTTATTTGGCGCAATTTGTGTTCGCCGTTCGAGTGCGTGTGATGTAAATGGCTTGTAGCAGCCTGTTGAGTTGATGGCGGTGCGGCGGTAGTGCAGCAAAAGCAGCGATTGGCTCGTATCTCACTTGTGTATCTGGTCTTGTGAGATTAAAAGAAGGCTCTTGTGTGTGAATGTCTGATTACACGAATTTGAAGAGGAGGAGAGAACAGATAAAGATCACTTAACATTTTCGTCGTTCTTCTCCGGTTTTGTTTTGCCTGCCACAAAAATTTTCAAGTTTTTTTTCCCCCCTCCTTTTTATCCTTTTCTTTCCGTTTTCTTTTTCTCGTAAGACAGTGAAATACGAGATAATTTTTGCTTTTATATTTAGAAAGGTAAAGCTGGTTCTTAGCCACCGCATGCTGATTCTCATTTGATGCTCAATTCACCTTTTAAAAATTAAAAAAGAGGTGGGGGAGGGAGGCGGGAAACACTATATTTTTAAATGTTTTATTTTAAAATGACTGCGTATCAAATGCATCGTTTTATAAAAGATTAAATTGGTTAGCTGCAAGTTTTTTTTTTAAAGACAAAAATCAACTTTTAAGTTGTAATATTTTTAGAAAAACACTAGTTCCAAGATTTTGATGGGGGGGGGGGAATATATTCTTAAGAGGTAAAGTACCGGTATTTATTTTTTTATATATTTTTTTTTTTTTGTCAGTAAATGTATTAAATACGGCATTTGAATATATGAAACACAAAAAATTTGAAATGGAGGAATTTAATGTTGTTTAAAAAAAAACATTTCTACAAACATAAAAAAACAAACTTTTTTTTATTGAAATGAGCGTGTAACTTAATTTGGGTTTTTTCCATGTAAATTATACTTTAAAAGTTGTTTTTTTTTACTGAATATATATTTTTTTATTTCTATTTATCCACCTATCCACCCACTCGCCGTTTCGTTTCTTATTAAAATTTGCATTTATTTCATGTTTTGATAAGTTGCGAGTGGCTGTGACGTGAATGAAGATAGGGAAATGAGAGGGATTTAATATGCACATGTAATTTTGATGAGTGACATTCTAGTCAATTATTTAGCATTCACCCACTTCCTTTCCCAACTCTTGTTAACGGATTTTTTTTTTCTCATTCTCTTTTATTTTGGTGGATATTAATTTATATTTAAATAAAGATTTTTTTATATATATATTATACTGTATAAGTGTTTTTACAAATTGAATGTGTGTGAGAAGAGATGTCACGATTGTGACGAGCGGTTGAAGTGTTGTGTGGCATTAATCGAGGATCGAACATTAAATAGTCATGTTTGGAGCAGGACTGAGAGCGAACTTCGATAAAAAAAAAAAAAGAACTCGCAACCTCATGAATATTTAAAGCGCTCGCCGCTTTATCCATTAAGCGAAACTTTATCTTATCAATAACGTTTCTAATATTTCGAATCCAGATTTCGCGTTTCGGTGGCAACCAAAAAGGGCCTTGCAACACGAGATTAAATTTCATACAACCAAGATTTAATAAGGCGACTTCAGCAACGAAATGTGACCGCACGAACAAAATCAATGTTGGAGCAGATTTTTAAAATTACTGTCGGTTGATTGACGTCAAAAGCTGCTCACTCACGGTCAATAATGTTGCCAATGAAATTGATTGTCGGTGAGCTATATTGACAGATCAGACAATATAGCCCACGAACGTTTGATGTTATTGCCCAATAAAATGTTCATTTTTTATTATTTTTTTTATATACTATACCGCAGGCTATATAAATTACGTAATATTTCGTAAACCATTTTTAGCGTACGGTGCGCAATTAAAAAAATACAAAAGTATAAGAGTATTTTAATTTCTTTCATTATTGAGCCGTTGAAACTATAGACAAATAACCATGTACGGTACTGAAAATTTTATCAGATTTTGAATGTTAAAAAAAAAAAAAAAAACTGTTGCCGGCTATATCAGGAGCATCATAAGTCACAGGTTAATAAGGTGGTTGAAGAAAATTGATGCACAAAATAAAAAGTTATAATTAATTTTAATTCTTATTCTCTCCCTCCTCGCACTTTTCCTGTAGCCATCTCAAAAGCTGAAATCTAGGCAATTAGGTTGTTGGGTTTTGTATTTTCAGAACTTTGGCTTTCGAAGTTGTGACTATAATTATACTAACTATGCTATAATTGAATAACGTAACTTTTTAGTAAAATGCATTTAATGTAATTACCGGTATGTAGATTTAAAAAGTTAGATTATCATAATTGGTTGTTATTAGCGCTTCAGCTGTTATTTAATTATGAATTATAAGTTGTATTTCAAATAATACAAGAACGAACTACTGTATTCATAAGGAAGACGTAAACTTTTTTTCTTTTGAAATACAGTAGATTAATTTTCCGAATTTTGGATTCAGTATCATTTAAAATAGCGTGGAAAGTATTTCTCTTTGTTTCCGTTCGGCTACTGCGCATAGTAATTGAAACATCTGTGGAGAGAATTTTCCTAAAGGTGATGAACTTTGATTGGGCGAGTAAGGAGCAGGATGAGGGTAGATGGGCGGGACGGGGTAGTGGGAGGAGATGAAATACAAGCTGAGGTAAAATGACACGTGAGATTGCGTTGGGAGATTAAGAATAAAAATATTAAACCATCGTTGCACTTGTCTGCTGTCGGTTGATTGAGAAATGCAGAAGCAGACGAAAGCGATTTTATCATAATAAAAAAAAAAAATTCTTATTTTATTTTTTTATTCTTTCTTTTTATAATTTTTATCTGATCGATTGTGGTAAACACCAACTAGAACTTTTCCAATTTTTTTTTTTTTTCTTTTTCTATTCTTCCAAGAGTCGTGGTCTTCTACCTCTCTTTCCATGCTCGCTTTTCCACGTCGAATTTCATAGTTTGATTTTCTAACCGATGACTCGGTTGTTTTCCCCGGTTTATCTGCCGGTCATTTGTCGCTCGCTTTCCAAATAGAAACGTCACGATGGTTGGCGCGCGGTAGGGAACTTCTCGGAAGTCGACATTATCTGTTAGAAATCATAACCAAAGGTTAATTTGCTAAGTGTCGAAGATGAATATATTTAGAAAAAAATTTATTAAGATTATATTCTTTTTTTTATTTATTATTATTCTTTTCATTATCATTCTTTAAAAAAAGTATTTTTATTATAAGATAGAAAAAAATAAATAAAATAATAATAATAAAAAAAATACTGAAGACCTTTAAAACCTATTTTGAGTTTAGTTTTTACCGAACGGGAACCGCATGCCTCGTACGTATTTCTTTTTATTACAGGTACAGTGTAGTTTCAGAAAAGTTTAAGAGAAGGCTAATACTGTAGCCTACGTAAAACCTGTATAAAATGTATCAAACGAAAAATAAAGTTGGGATCGTCATGTAAAAATGACTACAAGCCGGAAAACCTGCTTAACGCGAAAATGGGAAGCAATTTCAGTACGAATGCCATTATAAACACTGTTCAAAACGGGAGAGGGGAAGGGGAGGAATACAAAAAAGAGGAGTAATAAAACTCTCCCTGAAGAGTCCACACTCTTCGTTTCACATAATTTGTATATACTGTAGGCTGTAGCCTATATTGTGTCTGTCTTTAATTTTAAGGTATTAATAATACACTAATAATAATAATAAGCAAAAAATTTTAGTTATTTAGTCGTCATGAGTTATGTATGTTCTTATATAATACGAATTTAAAATGGTAGGGCTAAGATGGCTAACAAATCTTTATCTCTATTGCACGCAATAAAGGAATTAAAGCTAATTTTATGAAATTCACAAAATTTAATTTTCAATAGTTATAAGTTATAACACAAGTTTTAGTTTTACTGGGCTTTACTTTTTATTGTTAAATTTATAAAACGGAAACTGTTATGATTTTTTTATTTAGTTTTTTTTGTATTTTTATTTTTTTTCAGTTACTGTACTGGAAGAACAATTTTTTATTTTTAAAGTCGAAAGTTTAGCCCAGCTCGCGTGCAAACTCTGTTCGACTAAAAAAAAAAATTTTTTAGAAACTTTTCTTAACATTCTTTTTTTCATTCTCCAGAAAATCGCTTTTATTTGTTGTTTTTTTTTTTTTACATTGTTCGTATTCCCAAAGTGATTTCAACTCACTTTTTATACTTTTTTACATCTGATTTTTATTTTTATGTAGTAAAAAGATAACGTTTTTTTCTGTCTTTTTGGTCGCGAAAGGCACAAAAACAAAAATGTCTCTGTGCATGCGATATGCAGTATACAACATTGATATTGCTGAAAATACACTCACAGCCACAAATATCTTATTTTTTAAAAATAAAAAAGTGGTCCTTTTTGGTAGAACTTGAAGATGTCGGCGTGTGCTTCATGGTCACATACGGCCCATTAAATGTTAAATGATTTTCAACTGAGAAAAATATATTTTTTTTTCTTCAAATTTTTTTATTCCTTGTATGAGAAAAAATGGTTTGGAAGTTGGTGAAAGTGGAAAAGATTGGACATCCATTATGAGGTTGGGTTGAACTCTGGGGAAAAGAGCTGAATTGACTGTAGGTGGCGCTTTCCACCGCTCGCATTTTATATATGACGCGGAAGAAAATAATACGTCTCGAAAAGTATGTTTGCTAGTGAAAAAAAATATTTATAAATTTTTTTTTTTTTTTTTTTTCTTTTTCCGTTTGTAAATTTTTCATCCGATTTTTATTTATTTATTTTTTCTTATATTTGAAGAAAGATGTTTTTCATTGCGAAGACGGCGCTCCATTTGGTCGCCGCGATGCATTTCACGGCTGACTTCACTTTTCGTTGTCAACTGCAAACGCGTCATTTTTACTCGCGATACATTTTTGCACATTCTCGTATTAAACTTCGCAGTTTATATCAATTTTTTTTTTTTTTCTTTCTTTTGGTGAGAAAAAGAAGTTTTTTTTTTCTTCTTTTTCAATAAAAGACGTCGTCGATACGAATAATAAAAATATGTGAAATGGAAACGCGCTGCCTTTTCGGCGGCAAATTGTCACACGACCATTTCATTTTTTTTTACTTTTGATACTATACAGAACATTTGTTCTGCGTTTGTGAACAGGAAGTTACCATTGGATAATTTCAAGCGTTATAAAATGACTCAAATGAGATCATCTTAAAAGACAATTATAATTCTCAGCGTTAAAAATCTTGTATAAGAATATTCAGACAGCGATTGTTGCTTAATGGACTATTGCGCTCTATTAAACCGTGAAAAAAAAAGTAAAATTCAAGAAAATTATTTAATCGAGGAATAAGTAATGAGGTTATTCGTAGGCATTTAGTATCGATTATTAAACGCTTAAAACCTCGAAGAAAATACAAAATAAGTTCACTTGCATATTCTGGTATTTCACCTGTTTTCAATGTCAACGAACGCCATTGTTTTGTCTATACTGTACGGGAATTATAATTTCCATGGTAGCCTTCGTGTGAATCAAAATTTACTGATATAAATTTTACTTTTTTTCTTTTGTTTTATTAACATTTTAGCTTAACTTGCGTCAGGCTTTTTTTTTTTTTTTTTAAAGAAAACGAGTTGGCTAACAGGGAGTTTTGTAAAGATGGCACCTTTATTAAAACAGGAATTAGACTTATCTAATTTTATTTAAATTTATTCGCGGATATGCATTTGCCCTTCAAAAACGATCTTTAATCGCAATGTTATAATGAAATAATATTATATTTTTTGAAGTTGTAAAATGTTTCACCAGGACTATGGAGCGCCAAATTAACAAAAAGCGAGAAAATGTGGGAATTTCCCTTAAGGCTAAAAAAAAGTCTTTTGTCTAGGTATTGAAAACATTAACGTTATTAAAAAACGTACAGTTGATGTATGCTAAAAAGAACTTAATTTTAAAAGTAAGTTTCAGTGCGGTCATGTTTTTTCCTGGCGTCAGATTTCTACTAGAACTGTTTCCAACTTAGTGGAAATTCAGCATGGTAAGACTTGATTTTCTTATTTACTGAATTATAATATCCGAGTTTATTATTTTTATGAGTCTTGAAATTGAAATGCGAATCCAGTGAAGTGTTATTGGAGTTGATGGCGGGTTTAAAGTAAAATTGATTGGCGCGCCATCTAGCGTGTTATTAGCGATTAGAGGGAGATGTGTTGCGCGCGGATTCTGTTTATTATTTCGGGGTGATATGGGTGAACGATTGTCGACATCTATTTTAGTGAAATGAGTGTAAAAGACGTAAATTGAGATTAATTTGATCGGATGCGCCGTCGTGGACGGGGACGTAAGGGAGGTGAGCGGAAATGGCGACCTGTGAGAGAGTGAATGCAAACCCCAGGCGGCCCATTCCACCTAAGGTGTTTTGTCACTCCACTAACAAGCGGCGAAATATATGAGCCGAGTTTGAGAAATACAAAGCCTCCGGCTTATGTTTTTCTCTTGCCAGAGGTGCAATTTTGTAGACGTCTCAGCGCCATCTATCACTTCCAATTTAGCTTGAAATGTGACTCTGTGTTGCATTGTTCCGAAAAATAGATCGTCCCCCTCGCGATTTTTCATTGAGGATCCAACCTTGGCCAAGCACACTCTCGTAAGTCATCTTTAGATAAAACTACTAATATTAAGGACTTTTTTTTGAAATGTGGAGCTTGATTTATTTTATGCGAATATTTTTATACTGAACTTTGGTATGCTAAAATTTATTATGTATATTTTTTTACGTGGACTAAGCGTTGAAATTTGGACTTTGCATGTCAACATTAATGAATCTTCTCTGAGACACTGTATAGAGTACGGTAGAATAAATTTCGATATTCTTAAATTCAATGTTTTGGAAATGATATACCGGTAATTAAAAAATCATCAAAATCCAAAATCTCGAATGCTCAAAAAATCCTGAAAACTGTTTATTCAGAAATCTTAATTAAAAATTATAATTTCAAGATAATGCCAGAATTTCTAGAAGATTAAAACCCGATAGAACAGATAAAATTTCTTTAAAAAAAAATCGATTTTTAGGTTCGATTCTTTTGAGAGTTTGCGATATTGATTTTCGTGATTAATACATCGCACACTATCTGTTTCAATTTGATTCCTATTATCAGAATCTTGCTACTGGTAGTTATTTAAATTGTTTCGTTGTTACCTCAGAAAAGCAACAGAAAATGGGATCATTAGAATTGATCGAAGTTTCTCAATCTTTATTATGAAGTACCTGTTTATTTAGTCTTAATAATTATGTAAAAATGAGCATTTGCCATGATGTCGTTCACAGAATGGGGCTGGTGGTGAATGCATTGAAAGTATACACATTCTTGATTCAATTTCTTCTTACGTTACGTGCGGTTTGGACGTGCAACGTAAGCCGGTTACCGCAGTGAATTATTCATTTCTGTTCTCTCTTCTTCCATTTCCGATTACATCCGGCTTCATTCCCCCTACATCGAGTGCGGTGAAATTTATTTCGTCGGCTCTGTTGGGCCCAACTCTTATTGGAAGTCGTTTTGTCATTGACATGAATATTATAATTATATAGAGGGAACCAGATTCACTCGCGCGGACAGATACTAGCAGATACGATTGCTAATGTTATGTTATTGCAAATATAATTTTTAAATTTATATTCCTTGTGGATATAAGGGAACAACGGCGAGTCGATAAAAAATTACATTGCAAAATTATGATCCCTCAAGAAAATTTCATTTCTGTAATATTACAAAAAAATATATGAAACGGAATGAAATTTTAATTATCCCTCGTTTTGAACGGTTTTTATTTACACGGGTTAAAAATTTGACATTTGATACCAAATTATTAGAAAGAAATATATTTTAGTAAAACGTTATTTTAAAAGTTTTGAATTTAGAAGTGAATTAATTTTACATTTTAAGATTTTGAAGAAGTAATTGTACCAGTACCGGTACATATTTTCAGGATTTAATTATTGAAAACTCAGAATACAGTATAATTGCTTTACGTTTATTTAAATTTAAAATTTTAATAAAAAATTTTCATTCAAATTTTGGTTAAAAATTGTTAAAAGAATTATTAGAAGGACGACCAATGGGTTTTATGACTCGCACAACACGGTTTTACTTTTGACGGTATTTTATGGAATAAATGGAGCGTGTGAAAGCGAAGAATGCAATGCGCATGTGCAGTTGTGATGAAGTGGGATCGTAGGGGGTGGAGGCGGTAGTCATCTCCCCCATCGTCATCTTAACATGCAACTAGGAATTATAATTTTTCTTCAATATACTTTACATCGATATTATATTTTTTTCCTTCTGTAAGTCGTAATGGCGGATATTAAAAATGCCTTCTCGATCCTCCACGCGATAGATTTCCTCTCGCGGAAGGAAGAAAAAAAAAAAAAAAAACAGATGATGACGTTGATAATGTATTCCTAAGAAGAAGATGATGATGACGAACGAGATAAAGTGATGGAGTTGCAGAGAAGACATAAAAGTTTAGTACAAGTAGGGGGAAAAAATGATGCCAAATCAGTTCTTTTAATAAGTAGTGTTCGTCTCTTTTCGCCTCCCTTCCCCCCCTTACTTCTCCATCGTCGTTCTCATCCCCCTTCTTCATTCTATCGCTCACTCAAATGAGATGAAATAAATAAGAAAGCTAATGGGAGGAAAATTTGCCTCTGACCTATAGCACTGTTCATGCATTTGATTAGAAAAATTGTTGGAATTTTCGTCTACTAAGCGGGATATTTTAGAATTAAAGCTCCCGAGTTTCAAAATCAACTAAGTCATTTTATTAGACTAAAAATACTCGGGCTGTTAGAAAGTTTGTTTTAATAATTTCATTTTTAAGCATTTTAAAAAATATTACCGGTATATATTTTTTTAATAAAAATTATTTAATTAATAAAGTGTTTAATATTTTATTAGTAATACAGTTTAATTGAATAACGCGGACCCTGGGGGGAAATGAGAACCCCATATAAATGAGAGGATATCGGATCGGGCATTTTTTAGAACCAAGTGGAACTTTGGTGATTTCCCTTGGTGTTCGCATTCCCTTGTATGAGATAGGTCATTTTACTTCCATAAGTGAAAATCACTCTTGTATTACTATTATTGCGCATGCGCAAGGCATTTTAAATTACCATAGTAACAAATATCTGTTTATCTTTTAATCCTTAAAAAAAAAATGACAGGAAAATGTTCTTTAATGAGGAGTAGGCCTCCTGATAGTTTTTATTGAAATGAACATAACAATTATGTACGGTACTGGTAGGTTAAAGTATTCTTGAGTTTTTATTTTCAAAAAATGCTGTATAAGTGAGACCTAAAACCATGAAAATTACTTAAGTAGGAACTAAAGTTAATGGGATACCAGTATGCACTATTTGGTGCGGTCTTACGAGATACCACTTTATGACAGTACAGTATTGCATTAAAAGAAGGAATTTAATTTTCTATTCATTATTATACTGTGCGTTAATAATTGAGAATTATTGTGGAAAGACTAACGTATCGGTATAAATATTTTTAAAATTGATGGATCAATTTTTGAAAATAAGGGACTCGTTTTTAATGCCACATAAAATGTGTGGGTTTTTTTAAAGGAAATGTTGTTGATGAGATATTTTTGTCGAATATTTAATGCCTATCCAGTTCGTGCTCGTATCGGATCCAATAACGATTATTCAAAAAGGGGGAGAAAAAAATTGACGAGTCATTTTCATTTATTTTCAGATGAAAGACAGCGAAATATAATTTTTATTATTCAAAATGCCGCCCGGAGTTATTAATGGCGGGTAATTTTAGGGAAGTGAGTGCACGAGAAGGTGGGTGGGGTAAACTTTTTTTTTTTTATTATTATTACTCCGTATTATTTTGGAAAAATTTTAGCTTGGAATAAATTATTGATTAAAAAAATTTTTGCTGAGGAGGGTGGTGAGTGGAAGAGGGATAAATTCACGAGCTCTTGCTTATTGGAAATTACCGGAAGAGAGATGTATTTTCCGCTCGAGCATTATCTCAGTTGATGAAGATCAACCAACTTCTCAGCTAATTTCCCAGTTGGATTCGAAGCAAATCTTTAAACGTTTGTAAGTTAGAAACGCGTGTCGAGCAGAAAATGCTATCGTCGTTTTACACTATTGATAAATTTTTCCATACCGGTACCGTATTAATTTTTTTCAAAAAAAAAAAAAAAAAGAATTTGTTTATTAAAAACTTGGAAAAGCAGAAATATTCTTAAGGTAAGAATTTTGTTTTTATTAGGCTTTAAATTGATGGAACTTTCTTGTTAAGTTTAATAGGATAAATAAAAAAAAATACCGGTAATGCTAAAATTTAAATATTTTATAGTTGGGAGTTTTTTTTTTTTGATTGCGCATGCGTAGAATAAGTTGATTTCTCCATTAGGTGAATTTGCGTGTGCGTTATTTTTCTTTTCTCTCTTTTCTCGTTTTAGCTGCGTTGTTTTCCTCGTATTTTAGGCGCTGCGGTGCCGAAAGTTCCAAGTTGCCAGACGATATCCAAATTAGTTTTCAACCTTAAGGCAATTTCTTTTCCCCTCCTTTCTTACAATTATTTTCTATTTTTTCTACTAAATTATTGAAAGCGAAGGTACAATGAAGGGGAAAATGGTTTAAGAAAAAATCACGTGAAAAATTAAAACACTAATGGGTATTCAAATTGCACGAAATTTATCTACTGTATTATATTGACTTTTTTTTTAAGTTAGAATTTTCATTTATTTTTAGTAATACATGTAGCAGACTAATAGTAAACATAAGTTTGCTAAAAATAAAAATTAATGATAATGGTAAACATAAAATAAAAACCAAATCTCTTAATATAGCTATTTATTATTATTACTTTTTGCATAAAAAATTTAACTGGATAAAAATTCCTTTAAAAAAAATGTACTCTCGAAACCTGTATTCTATATCGATTGCATTTAATAATTATTATAAAACGTTAATTGCGTGATAATTATCACATTTAAAGTCATAAATTGGATAACGCTATTAACATTTTTATGGTGACTTTTTTATATTCCACATTGTTTTTATTATTTCAAGTAAAAAAATACATTTAAAGTAGGAAGCGAAAAGCGACAGAATTCTTCACAAACTTAATTTTCTCACAGAAAACAATATTACCAACAAAATAAAAATAATAAAAACTTCGGCTACAAAAAAATGAAATATTCGGTAAGAAAAATACCGGTATTCAAAATTTAAAATTTCCTTATTACATGTAAATTGTCAACTTAGAATGTATCTGAAAGCTACCAGCAGGCTGAAAGTTCTGTTTTTATAATGAATACAAATTGGGAGGGATGGCAAGAGGTGGTGTAACGAATCGATTTTTACGACTTAAATTTAGTTATTTTTGAAGGTAATCGCTTAAAGTAACGAAAATATGTATTATGGTTTTTCACTCGGATTTTTTTTTTTTTTTTTTTTTTTGAGTATGGAATCGTCATTTCCTTCCATCGGTTCCAACGGTTGAACGGATCTTGACGAGCTAAGCGTGCGAACAAAACGTTAAGAATAATCTCAAGTCTCCTCCTCTCGTCGTCTTTCAGTTTGCCATCACCAGCATTCACCCACACATCAAATTGGTCACACTTTTAGCACTTGAAAAGTCTCTCACGTATACACACGCCAATAAAAATATCTCGCGCTAAATCCATTTTTATGAAAAAATAAATTGGTTTCGATTCGATCATCCAATATGAATTTTTTTCTTCTTTTTTTTGGCGGGAAAGTATTTTTATCGATGGCTGAATATGGTACAAGATGGAGAAGTGAAGCTGAGGAATTGCAGATAAAATATCAAACGTAATAAATATTTTTTCGGTCTACCTGCCCATCTATATGCCAACGATGACGTTGTCAGTTGTCATAAAAATAGCCATCTTTTTATTTTTTTTCTATCCTTCACCCCACCCCCTTCTTCCAAACACACTTTTTCTGACGGAATTTCTTTTCTCGTCGAAGGCATTGGAAATTCTGAGCAGGTTTTTAGTTGATTTCCAAAATCGAAAAATTTGGTTTTCATATTTTTATTTATTTCCTCGAACGTTTGACTTTTACACAAGTTGACCATTGTTTTCCCCCCCCCCCCTCTTCTGTGTTATTTATTTGAAATTCAAATTTTTGATTAGTGCATTTTATTGTGCACTTACGTTGAATTCTAAGATCATGAATTTTATTGGAATTATTATTAATTTGAAATTCAAAGGACAGTACCACGAATTTGAATAATATATTGAACATTTTATACCTTTTTATTTGATACCGCTATTGAAAATTTTTTAAATGAAATTTCTTTTATTGTAATAAAATTTGAAACCACGATTTTTTTCTATAAAAAGTAAGCCAAACTTTAATGTAATTTTTTAAAATTTTATAAACAAATATTATAACATAATTATATTTTCAAAATAAAAATACTCATAATGCTATATATTTTATTTTGATAATTACCAGTTTTGTAACGATTGCAGACAATGTAACAATTTTGTTTCCACTTAAAGTTGATTTACATTTCGGCAGATGAAATTGAAATCTGTTAAAACGTATAATATGTGGGAATCATATTGTTGGTTTAATTTTCTAAATATTGGAAAAAGTTTTAGTATTTTTATTTTTATCATGCAATAAAGTTTGGCTCACTTTTTATTGAACCACTGTGTACGAGTATATTAGCTTATGTACGAGTATTTCGAAGCAAGTACTTTCTCAACTGTTTCTATTCATTTTTTGCATTTCAATTTTATAGTAGCCTATTTTTAGGCAATAGGAAACTATTTGTAATGGTTACGAAATTCACTAAACAAAGTGAACTAAGTCGAACGTGAAGTTTACTAATCTGTAAGATAAATAAATAAGGTTTGATTAGTTCAGGCAAGTTTATGCTTCTTTACAGTTTCTTTTTAAAATTAATTTTAGTTTGAATATTATTTTGATAAAACAAAATTTTTATTCTTTTAATAATGTGAAATTGTTCCTTAGAAATAAGTGTTTGTAGCTTAAAGAAATTGAGAGTGATAATGGGCTGTCATTCACCCGATTCCTAACATTTTAAATTGAAAAATTCTAATAAAAGCTGCGAAGAATATTCAGCTTATGCCTTTGCCTTCATTTCCTATTAAAGTTAAATTGTATAAGCGAGAAATGTTCTTCCATTTAATTCCTCATTAAAAAAAAATAGAAAAGAAAAAAAACGGGATTACAATAGTCGGCGATATACCGTATTGTGAAATAGCGTACAGGTTATTTATTTATTTTTTAAGAAATAAGGAAATAGATGCAAACCATTTATCGTTGTGTTTTTCATTCGTTTGCTGCTGATATTTAATAATGAGCCGGAAGTAGTTGAATGATACTAATATTATGTAGAATATGGCAAGTTGGATTTTTTTTTTATTATTATTTTTTCCGCCGCGTTCAATGGAAAGGAATGTTGTTAAAAGATCATTTGTTTTTGACATGGAATGGAGTTTCTTCTGCTCTTGTATCTTCCCCACCCATTTCATTCTCTCCCTCCCACTCTATCAGAGCTTGTTCGTTTCTCTTCAGGTCGCGCTTTTGTAAACAAGCAGACAGCTAGAACGCTAGCGCCACCTCTCGGCCCCATCTTTCTGCGCGCTGCTACACTATGGAACGATGAATAGTGGAAGATTTACTGCTTGCACTGTAGTTGGTTTGATTGGAAAACAAAAGGAGATGCAATCAGATGTGTCAATTAATTTTTTTCTTTTTTGGCTTTAGAAAAGCCAAAGAAAGCGGCGCAGTATCTTTTTTTTTTTCCTATTCCTTATGTATCCATCTAGCGTTTTATTTAGCGATATTTTTGCACTGAGTGGCTTCGTTAAACTAACGACGTTTTTCTACGCCAGAGCGTGCCGTGTTGCCGCTAATTGCAATTAAAAGCTCGTGTAAATGTAGCCGAGTTATAATTACAAATTCATCTCTTAAAAGAAATTCAATGCATATGCATTTCGATATCTCAAATTACTTGTACTTTCTCGATTAGTTTTTTTTTAATCAGTTGTTGAATAGGTATTTTTAATGCAAAAAAAAATTAATTTTCTGCAAGGTTTTTTTTTTATTACCAGTATTATTTTATTTATAATTATTTATTTTTTTTGGATCATTTCTTACGAAGCGTTAGTTAAGTATTATTTACGCTCGGTTGCGTACTGATATGAAAATGAGAAGCTTTTATCTGATTTTTTTCTTCTTCCCTATCTTGATTTATTTTTTGGTAGGGGTGAAATGAGAATCGCGTCGAGAACGAGAGGTTGGGAGAATACAAAGTTATGGGTATTGCCATCACATTTTCTTTTAATGAAATAGAAATGAAAGTGAATGGCTTTTAATGTTTTTGGCGTATTTAATTAGGCAGAGCAAAAGATATCGAATAATTATTCATGATTTACGCATTGCAAATCTCTGCGTGCGTTTGAAAAATGAGATGTAATTGAGCGAATTTATGCAAATAGCGCAGTGTACAAAAATTCGCTGCTATTTATTTTTATTTTTTTAATTTATTAAAAATGCTTTGCATTTGATGGAAGTTATCTTTGTAAAGATTTTTCTTTTTTATTCTTTGGCAAGACTATACCAGCCATGACGCTTGCGATTTGATATGGGAGGAGATGGAAGAAAGGTTCCATAAAGTCGCATTATTAGCTAATGAGCTTATATATTGTTCTAAACTCAATAAAATACGAGTTTTTAGTTAAATTTTTCAGCACCATTGTTAAATACGGCGCATACCATAAAACCTTGATTATAAAGCGCACAATTTTGCCAGTTTTTGTCTGGGTGCGTGCTATTCACAAGTGCTAAAAATACCGCACACGAAATAGCATTTTTTCAAGCAGCTTTGGGGTAAATTAAGCGTGCCTATACAAAATAGCGTAGTCTTATGGATATTTTACGGTAATTGATGTAATTTTATTATTATTAATATTGAACAAGTGCAGCGATTTTCGAACAATAAACATTTTTTCTTTACTGTTTAATAAAATCAAAATTTTTTTAAAATATCCAGTTAGGCTATATCTGAAAGTCATGTTAATATTTTTAAAATTAATAAATACAGTAGGCTACAGTGTACTGAAAAAGTATTCTACGGACTACAGTACATGTATAATATTATAAAAAATGCACTTTTTTTACCTAAAAAAAAGTATCTTAATAATTAGGGACATCTTAAACTGTAGTCAGTATAATACGGTAAGTTAATTAGCAATTGCATCTAAATAATGATGTTAATTTCAGTTGTTTAAAATCTTTTCCAATAACTATGTTCAGTTATTTCAAGTTAAAACCGCGCTTTTGTTGAAAATTTTGTTCGTGAACTGGGTGATGTCACGGCGTCAATTTTTCACGTAATGTAAATTGCAAGCGCAGCGCAGACATAAGGAGAAAGCGCGTCTGATTTTTCTTCTTCCCGATTTTGCAGTGTTTATTGAAAGCAGAGTGTTCAAGCGTGCAGAGAGTATCAGTACCACCAGGTGGCAATGGCAGTGTTTTCTCCCTAGAGACCCTTTAGGGAGAACGCGCTGCCATTGCCACCGTCTTCAACACCGACGGATTTTGTTTAGGGAAAAAGGAGAGTTTTCCCATTGAGAATGTGCAACGGCGTGTAAAATCGCTCGCCATCCATGTCCAAATTGTTAAACCTTGCCCGGTCTACCTGCCAGTGTGTTACTTTCTTTTAGACACCTGGTGGTGACCTTTTCCAACTCCACCTCTATTCTTCAACGCTATGTTGCGGTTGACCCCCTGCGTTCTTACTTCTGCGCATGCTCCGCGCCAGTGTCACGCCGAGATTCTCTTTTTTCTTTTCTCCCGAAGAGGTAGGGATATTGAGCGCCACCTCGCGGTGCATGATCATCGCTTTATAATCGGCGTAATCAGGTGTTGTGTGGGTTCCTATGGGAGAGCCCTAGAAAACTTTTGTCACCTGTGAATCAGGTAAAATGAATGAAAAGCCATTTTCGACTCCTTTTGCGCCGATTTTAGTGAATTGAATAGAAGAAAAGTGCTGGGAAGGGATTCGAGAGAAGAAGGCAATTGTGGGATTTTCGCGCGGCGCATGATCGTGCATGATGTAAACGCGATTAGTAATTGGATTATTTTTTTCTGTGTGGTCTTTTGCTATATTCCAAATTTCAGGTTGAGTTAGACTAACTTCCTTTCAAATGCTGGTTTTTTTGTCACTATTTACAATTTTTTACGAGTTGTTTTTTTTTGTGTGTGTGTGGCATATTTCTTTTGTATTTTCGGCGACATTGGTCTCACAATGTGATTTATGCGGTTTTCATTCGGTCATATACGCTTAGGAATGCGTTGTGTTGCGGTAACTAGCTATTTATTCCTTACAAAACTAGTATTCAATCGCGCTGACTTTTTTTTTTTTTTTTTTTTCAATTGAAGAAAACTGATTTACACTTTATGTTAGCAATTTCCTAGTTGCCGAATTTTTTTTTATTTTTTATAAAATATATTTTTGAAAATTCATTTAATACCGGTAGTCTCAAAAGAAACGGCATCAGATTCCGAAAACAAAAATGTATTTTGCATTTTAACGTGAGAGTAAATTTCAAGCTAAGTGAAATACTGTTCGCAAAAGCTTATTTTTCTAATAATGACAAACAAGAATAAATAGGAATATAAATATATTATACAGCATGTTATTGTATCAGGAAATAGGGGTACAGTATTAAGATTATTTTTTTTACTGGATCTTATGCTGCTTTTTATTTATATTTTTAACAAAGTTGGTTCGATAAAAATAATGTATTGGTATTTTGTAATTAAAGTTTTATGAGTTTAATTTTCATCTGCCTAATTTTGTTTTTTCTCCCTTGGAGTTGGGATCCATCTTGGGTTTTGAAAACGAGTAGAAATGTTCTAGAAATTTTTAAAAAGAGATACAGTATACCGTAACAAAATACCGGTACTGAAATTCTTTAACAACGTTTTTTTTTCTTAAATTATTAATATCATGACGTAAAACTATTTAAATACTTTTCTCTAATTAAACTTTTTATTTTATTTGAATAATTGTTGTCTGGTAGGAAAGTATGGACAAGTCTTGAAATTTAAATATTATTGATTTGTTTACAGTATTATTTTGAACGTTCGCCTACGAATTTCAAGTGTGAATTGTCAAGTATATTTGTTCGCATGGTTAATAATAGTGTTAATGAGACGTAAGTGGTGAAAGCGCGAGATTTTGATGAGTTTGCGAAAGTGAAAGCGCGTTAGCCGAGTATCCCGAAGAGAATTAAACGGGAACACACGGTTGGGGGAGGAAAAAAAATAAAGCTGATTCGACAAATTCGGGCCAAACGAACAATTTTTGCTCACTTTTATTGACATCTAACCTCGGCTCGGATCCTGCGCTAAGTACATGCAGCGCCAGCACAAAATACGATAATGTAGCTCACACTCTAATGCATTCTATTTAATGCTTAAAACCCCGGTGGCGCATGCGCTTGTTGTTTCAAAGAAAAACGTTTTTTGGATCAACTACAAAAACTAAGAAGAAAAAAAAAAAGAGAGTATTTTTTAAAGTGGTTTTTTTTTCTTCTTCATCGTCGTTTTTTTTTTTTATCTTGTTTTATGTTTTTCTTTGTGCGTGTGTGTTTTATTGTCCTATTTAATAAGTAAGGAGCTATTTATTTGTTCGTTGATGACGTCATTGAGAGTTCATGTCAAATTTTCAAGTGTGGACGAGAGAAAGTAGAAAAAAAAAGAAACCAATTTCGATGACAAAATTTTTTTTTGTATTTTCCGCCTTCCATTAATAATAAAAAAAATAAATAAATAAAAAAAAAAACACAGAGAGGAAAAGAAAGTAAATAAAATATAAGATGCTGCGTTTCCGTTAAAAAAAATTGATTTCGTAGCGATGTTAGTGGTAATTTTGGGAAAATTGAGTATAAAAATCGATTCCGGAAATTGTAGACACTAACTACTCTATTAGAAATATATTGAATTTCGTTCATGAGGAAATGTAATGGTTTACCGGGTGCTCGTAAATTTAAATAGGAAAGTTTTCGATTAAAGGCGATATAACGAAATAACTAAAGTATGGGATTAAAAATTACTCCAAATAAATTTAGTTACCGGTACGGGTATTATTTTATTAAATTGTTTTTTAAATTACTGGTGTGCTTAGATAATTAAAACCCCATTTTATTTTTACTTTTCACCTAAATTTATTTTATTTACTGGTGTTCATTTTAATGGTGCAGTGAAATCTCTATTTTGAGACCACTGTTGGAACTGACAAAATGGTTTTCAAATAGAATTTTTTTTTTTTAATATTTTTTTTTATGCTATTACAATTACAGTACAGTACATGCATTGTAATTGACTAGGCATTTTTTGACTAGAATTTTTCTACAGTGAAACCTCTACGAAAGACCATCTCCGTTTCGAGACTATTCTAAATACGTCCCTCCGATTTTCCCATGTTAAAGCATTTCCAATAGTGAACCACCTCTATTACAAGACCGCGACCACCCATTTTAAGTCTTATTTTTAATGGAGGTCTCTATTTCAAGACCACTGAGATGCTGCGCAGTAGTATTCTGCGCACTCACAAATGACTGCCAACATTGGTGTGTGGTTGAATAGATAAAGTTCAATTACAGTACATGTACTTGATTTCAAATTCTAGTACATGTAATAAAATTCTAGTCAAAAAGTGTCTAACCACAAAATTACAATTTTAATACCGGTACACTGTAGGATAAAAATAATGTTTTTTATTTTAAAAAATTATATTTGAAGACCACTTTTAGTATGTCCCAATGGTGGTCTTTAAATAGAGGTCAAAATTTAAGATCTTGAAAATAATTAGTTTACTGTAATCATAATTAATTTTTTTCATTGAATGAAGAAAATTTTGAATTTCATTTACTTTTTTTTTACTCAATAATTATTTAATACTGTGCCGGTATTTTAATAAAATATTTTTTGCTTTATTTATTTGAATTAAAATCCATTACATGTACATTGCATTAATAAATACAGTACGTGGATAAGTTTAGAAACAAGAAATTTGGCTTTTAAATTTAGCCTATTATTGGCATTATTTTGCTATTACACGTGCAGTACAGTGAAACTTAAAAAATAACTACCGGTACAGCATTTTATAAATTTTAAAAAGAAATGCAAGTTTACTACTAAAGTTAAAATATTCAAATTTTTGGAAAAGCGCAATTGCCTAGAATTCGTTTTTGAGTTGACTGTATGTATCGGAGTTAAAGAATTCTTATCGATCAGAAGAGTGTTGTGGGTGGAATCGTGGATGGGAATTGTAGGCGGAAGGATGAGAAGAAAAAATAATGGAAAAATATTTGTAGTTGATTGTTTTCCTATTCGTCGTATGGCGTTTTCTTCAATTTTCGACCTTTTGCACCGCGAGGTGTTGGAAGATGAACAAATGCGCGTGCGTGACGCTGACGTAATACAGTACTCTGAAAATGTTCGCTCGCTACCATGTACACAACTGTATATTTGTGTAGATAGTATAAATGTTAGAAATGGGATTATCGACTGTGTGAATCGAAGGAGAAAATCACTGCAGCTTCATTCTTTCCCTACCTTAGAATAGATTGCATTACATTACGTTGCGTTACGTTACGTTACAGATATAAATTTCTATCAAACCCTTCACCCAAACTCCACCAACGCCCTCGCCTTCTTATACGATGACACCAATGTTGTCTGCTTCAGTAAACACAGACGAAATTTAATTTCTTCTTCACACTTTCTTATTCTCTTTCACTCTCCCTCTCTCCTACTCTCACTTTCTTTTCTTCGTCATCCTTAGCGTCACTCGCAAATATAATTACTTTCTCGTTGACGAAAATTAGTTACGCTTAAATTAATTTAGTATTTTTTGTTTCTTCAATTTTAAATCAAGGGTTCTCGAAAGAGTTGATTAAGATTTCTGCAATTGACAGCTTTAAATATTGTTTTGGATTACTGGTGACATTTCGTACGGCGATACCGAATACTGAACAACTAAAAAATGAAATAAAAAGTAGGACGATCGAAAACAGATCTGTGAATTTGTGTATTTCGACAAATTATTTGCTAAGAATATTCCAAGGGGGAAAATAATTGTTTTTTTATTAATATTTTAATTTAAATAAATTTTATATCAAATACATCCAAATTTTGCTTTACTTCTACTCACTATTTCGTCTCTACTCAATTACTATTACCAGATGCCAGATTCCAACCTGCGTCTTCGTATTTTGGAGGTGAGTCTTTGCCAGCTTAATTTCTTTTAGTTAGCATAGTAGAACTCTGTTATGATGACATCGAGAAAACCGACCATTTTATGTCCGGGTTTTGTTACTTCCGAATAAACTAAAATCCGTAAAACATTATGAGAGCGATTGATGGATTTGTAAAAACCGTCGAATCTTTTCAATAGTTCGGCTATAATACAAGTGTACGTACAGTGTACTGTATATAATAATTATTTTACAGTACAATAATAGGCATCCCTTAATAGTAACCATTTTTTCTGCATTGCATTTTACTTTTGCTTTTAGGCTTTAGAGGAAAAAAAAAGAAGTCATTAAATTTGATCTAATACAGTAGAAACTCGATTATCCGGACATGTTTTATTGGGAAATTATTTTAAAAACGCTGAAAAAGTGCTCTAAAATCGTGGTAGTGGTGGTGCATTTTGTATTGTTTCTACCCTTGTTGGATGTAAGGAGGAAAATATTACTTTTCTTTATATTGAATTTAAATAAATTTATGCAAAAAATGAGTGCTTTTTCAATGCAATTGGATTATCCGGATACCGCTATATGAGAATCCGGACTACCCTGACATTCATTAATCCGGATTAATCCGGTAATAGTACAGTATTCTGGCGTTTTCTAACGCTATACCTAAGGTTACGGTATTTTCCTGACGCAGAGTTTTCTTTAAGAGAATAAAATCATACCACTGCCAAAGGGCTCACCAAAAATGACGCTATATCAGCGAGGACTTCATGACTAAATTCTACTGTATTTTATACTGTTCTACAGTTCTACTTTACATAGTTCTACTGTACAGTACATGTATTGTTATTTTAAAACTTTAACGCGCCCCATTTTTTTTACTATGGTAATATTTGTATTTTTTTAGTTGTTATTCATGAGTGAGGAAAGGGAATTTGCAGGTAGAAAATAGAAGTGCGGTGACTTATCTTCATTATTTTCATGCATTCGTAATAATAATTATGTTAACTTTACGCCTTACTGTTTTAACCGTACTGGTACTGAAAATACTAAATACATGTAGTAAGTTATAGTAATTAGTAAAAAATAATATTTACCGGTACAACTGTACTCGTTAAATTTAAGAAGTTTTGTAAAGCGGTTTTTTTTAAAATACCGGTATATCGAATTGTCTGTACAGAACCTAAAATTGTTATTAAACAGGAAATTACGATCAACGATACTTTTTATGTTACATTGCATTGAAATTGATTTCTCAAGAAGTATTAGCTGAGACTTTTAAATATTTCGCTGTACACTGTAATAAGAATTTCGCTCCGGCTGCTCTACGGTGACAGGAAATAACAGATGCAGAAAAATGTTTTTGCAAAATAGATTTCATAACATTTCTTGAACTTTAAAACCTGAAAAGTTGTACATAATTCTTTTTTTGATACCTTAACAAAAAATACAGTTGAGAATTATGAGAAAATGTTGCGATATAGACCTACACGAACTCCTGTTAAAACTTTTTTTTATTTTTTATTTTTTGATTTAAAAGTTTGTGACATTATTTTTGTGTGTTTTTTTTTTATGCGCATCACGCATGAAGTAAATGTCAGGAACAGTAGGGATAAACGAGGCTCCATAAAAAAATGGCGTCTTGTACATTTACTAGTGGGTGGCGAGGTTCACTTCAAATCCACACTTGATGCACTCGTACGACTCGGTACGAGGATGGATCAACGGCAGACAAACGTTCATCCAACCGAAAGTCGTCTTGTCCTTTTTTTTATTTTTTATAATGTAGATATTTTTTTCGTTGCCATCAAAAACCTTAAATTCAGCATCCATCTCTATTTCCCATAGCGAGATAGATGGCATTGTGATCGCATGTTTACTCATCCTTGCTCGACTCGCTTTGTTTTTCTCCACCCTTTGAGTAGACAGTGCACCGGAACAAATATCAAGCAAATATTCTTTGTTTATATCCGCAGTGTATAGAAATATAATAATATTCCTTTGGGGGTCTGAAAATCATAATGGTTCGCTGCTATATTTTGTGGCAGCAACTCTTTAGAGCTGCACGAGGAAAATTCTACTCCCATTTCACTAATGTACAACGTGACATCCTCCTCAATGATATTTTTCTCATCACGAACGATTTTTTTTTTGTTGTTGCTTGAAAAATGCGCGTGATGCAAATTGCATTAAGTTTCGGTTGCTTTCTCATCGCTTATTAGAATCGATTTACTAAATCAATAAACTTGTCTTTATGAAATATAACGAGTAAAAATCTTTATCTGTATATTTTTATGTACACTCCAGTAACAGCTTGAAGCTCGCTCAAACTTGTAATATTTTGAAATTCTATTAAATGTAGCCCAGTAAACTTTATGCATAACGAACTTCGAGGGAATTGACAAATTGAAAGTTGCGCTGTACCAATCGCAATTGAACAAAATTCTGGCTACACCGCTGCTTTGAATATTATTGTTTCTTTCAGTGTGAAAGTATAAAGTACCGGTGGAAACCTTTAAGCAATTATCAAAATAAATTAATTTTACTAACCGCTGTTATCGCATAATAATTGTTACGTCTAATTTACAGCTGCACTGTACTATATTAAGATAGAGCTGCGTTAATTATGATTATGACCTAAATTATTATTGAACTAAATTTTAAACAAAAGATATTTGAAAGGGGGGGAAAAAAACAAAGTTGTTATTGCTCACACCAAAATATGAAAATAATATTAAAAAAAAAAAAAATTTATCTCGAGACTACGGTATATTTTTAGCGTTTGCGCATCTACATAGTTGAAATGAGGAGGAATGTGAAGCGGCGCATGATTTAATACGACGGGTCACGTGTTGTCCATCAGCTCTTTTGCATTCCTAACGAATATTAATCTGGCGTAGACGACACAAGCGAAGAAAATGCAGTTTGTTTTTGGTTAATTGTTGGTCGGGCGTGCGGACACGTATTGCTTTGACAATTCAATCGGGTGGAAGGAAGTGGAAAGAGGCGGAAGTTGAGTTTGAATTCCAAACACATTGAAGAAGACGTCGGAGACACTCTTCCTAAACTACGATACACGCGTGCAGTACTAATACTAATGAAGTGTGCGTTTGATTTACGATTTCCTGCTCTTTTCTCAACTTCTTTTTCGCAAATGGGGTGCTTTATGCGCATGCGTTTAAATATCCATTACCGCATTATATTTAGCACTATGTCTAATTAGTAAAATGCAGTGTAAATTATGAGAAATCCCATCAATTTTGGATTAGATGCTGCAAATGGAAGGCTTTAAATGTTAAAAAGATTTTCTCACTTGGCCAGCATTATTTTAGTTAAGACATAAATTTGTTTTTGAATATTAATAAAAATATTATCTAGTAAATCATTCACATTAGCTGCTAATGTTTTAATGAAAAATTGAAAATTATTTAAACGATAGAAAAAGAAGAAAAAAAAACCAATTCTGCAGATTAATAATTGGTTAGAGCTAAAATAATAAGGAAAACATGTAGATTATTTTAAATCTGTATTTTTCGGCTTTTTTTGCACAAATCTTTTATTAAGTAAAAATGATCGAATTATTTTTCTAAGTTTGAAGGGCGTTCACCAAGAAAGTCTTTAAACTTTAACTCTGAACTTTTTAAACTCCGAACAACAACTGATAAACTGCGTATTAGAAAAAGTTATGTGGGTCAATAAATTACTATTAAAATTAATGTAAAACTGCCATATTTCTCAAAAAGGTTTTTCTAAAAAATTGAATATTACGAAATTTATGTGAACTTTTAGGTTACGACTTTCTCCCAAACATTCGTTTCGCGATTATTGGCATTCGTTACACTACATTGCTAGAAGGCAAAAAATGTGGGTTAAAAAAAGATAAAAACATCAAGAGAATTTTTTTTTTTTTTTAACGTTTTTTTGAGCTTAATTAAGTATTTCACGGTTTTGTAGTAACTTGAATTTGTGTCAAGAGATTATAAAGAATTTGACTGAGTACAACCCACCTACACAGGTCTATGAAATCAAAGTCAGAGTTAGCCTGACTCACCCCCTCGATGAGGCTGGGAGACCGGATTAAGTTCGGATAAAAAATAAAATAATAATAATAACAGTTGGATAGAAAAGGTGTGAAGGAATTAGACACTGTTTATGTACGTGTGGCATGTTTAGAGGATGAATATCACACCTTCACTAAATATGATTAGCCGCGGATGTGATTGACATGTATGGCCACATTCGACCATTCAACTAGCCCTGACGTGCAAGTATAAGAGGAGAGAAAGGAAGTGGGTGGGGATGATTTAAAAAATAAAAAAAAGAAAAAAAGATTGAGCAGCCACGCAACATATTAAATATTATTTTTCCACCTGCCACATGTTAAGTTGAATTGTTTCTTTGGAGGTGAGATTGACGGGGTGGGGGTAAATCTCTCTTAATACATTTTTGTGGAATGTAACTGCTACTTGCCAGAGATTGAATGTTTAGCTCCTCCTCTTATCTCTGTCTCTCTCTCCCCCCCCCCCCTCTTTTTCCCTGTTACATTTGCTTACAAAATGCGAGATCGGAATATTAACAAGTGCGCCGAGCAAAGTGATTAAGATGAATGTGTGTCCGAAGCTGGAACTTGATGAATGCCAATTCATTTCTCTCCACCACACCTTCCTTCATCCGTGCACTTTCTCTCCAACAACTGACATGAGAACACTACATAATCCTACTTTTAGATTTTTTTTATTGCATGTCTTAAATATCTCTATGAACTAACTAGGTAGTGGCACGGCCACACTAGAGAAGTATGGGAGTGTGTAGAAGAAAGAAGGGGGAGGGAGATGATCAACAAGTATCTGAAGTCTCTTAAGATGATATTAAAATTTCTAACGAGAAATTTTCAAACTTTTATTTGGTTGCAGGTATTATTTTAATAATGCAAAATTATGGTGATCAGATCCAACATATTATTATAGCCTAATACAGTGTTATTTTATTCAGTACAGTACATATTAAACTTTTCATTTTCGTCAAATACTCGTATTCCCAATTGCACAAATTTTTGTGACATTAAAACAATGAAAAAAATTATCTTGTAATGCTTTGCAATTTCAATTACCGGTGTGGATGTATTAATAATTATTATTTATTCATTTTAATTAATGATTTAATTTATAATTGAGAAAAACCTTAAAAAATACCAACATACAGTAATGCAATTTTATATTTGCGAAAAAACATTCTTGAGGTTTCCAAACAAATTGAGATAGGTTACTGTTACTTTCAACGACTCGTAATGTCATTGTATTACCTAAATTCAGCGAATGTTTTATGTTAAGTTTATTTAATAATCTTTCACTAGCAGTACTTATCATTAATTTATAATTGAAGCAAAACGGCTATAGAAAAGCTTTCCGCACAAAAAAACGGATGATTGATAGACTATTCGATTTTCAAATTCAACAAAGCGTGATTTTTTTTTAAATTTATTTTATGATTGCAACCCACTCTTGTATTATTTTTTTTTATTTGCGGTCAAATTGAGTTTTTGAGTGACTAAATATTTACGTCGATGCAGCTTACTGTTGTATAGGTCGACCTAAATTATTGATTACAGATGTGTGTGCGTCAGGGAGGGGTCATTTGAGAACAAAACACGGTAACCCCATTCAACTTCTATGCCTGCAATAATATTGGATGAAGTTGTATAACGGATCCAACATGCTTGCGCTGCCAATTGATGTCAAATATTTAAGAAAATATATTTTTAAAAAAAGATTTTTGTTAAAAAAAAAAAAAAAACTGTCGATGAGCAGGTGGCTGGGGTTAAAAGTAGAGTGGTAGAGATACAAAAGAAAGTAGGTTCGATTGAAACCACAGATTTTCAACTCGCATCACACGGCATGTCGCACAAGTAAAGCATTTGTGGCCATCGGTGACTGGCCTGCCTACCTCTAACACGCCACGGAACGTAATGTGATGTGGCGCGACGTTAACTAAAGTGATGACGGCAGGTGAAGAGAAGTTCGTGCAAAGAATGTTAATATAAAAAGGATGAAAAAAAAAAAAACAAGTTGATCCAAACATTTGATACGATTGCGAAAATCTTGCTTTGAACCGATTTAGGGACTTCATTTATTATATGAGAAATTGAATAACACTCAGCGTTTGTGCTTTTTTTACTTTGAGCTTAGAAATCTAATGGATATACATGCTCTTTTCCGCGCTTTACCGGTAAATTGCAAAAGCAAATTGGAAAAATTATGTTCGCAAAATACTGTATTTGCGTGAAAACTGCTTTTTTCCTCTATTTTCAAGTACCGTAACTATTTAAAAGTAGCTTGCCTACTAAATTACTTCTTACATAAAGAAATTAAAATAATATCGATATACTCCGTATTTATAATAGCTAAAATTGCAGATTTTACTTAACCTGCACATCATAATCATAAAATGCGTTTTTAATTTTTTTTTAATCATGACTGTAGTCTGTACAATTATTATAGACTACTGTATTCTTTATATCTATTAGATGCTATGTAGATCAGTCATTGTGTGTACATAATCAAAATTAGAGTCAATTTGGCCAGTACTGAACATGGCGAATATAACGCTCGAATTTAAGTTCAGTTTGCTTTCATATTTTGTTTCATTAAAAAAAAAAATTCTTTCCTTCTTCGTTTTTTGTGTCATTTTTGAAAACGACGCGACAATAAACTGGTATTAAAAACTCATTTCGCAACATGTAGTGCTTAAAGGTATTGAGTTACGTTATTTTAGGCTTGGTTAGGTCGAAACACATAATTATATTACGACGTTATAATTTATTTGTAAAAATTATATATCAAACTAAGTGATTGATTAATGCCGGTACCGTTGCTGGTAATAACTGAAAATGGGTTTGTGGCGTTGATCAAACAAGAACCAAAAAATCTTGCTATACCTTACCCATGTTTGTATAATAACAATACAGTACAGTATTATAATGTCCATCAAATAGAATTTTCTGCAGCGACTAGTAAGGGTTTACATTCGCTGCAGACTGCAGTAACAGTTTTCTGTAACAATTAAAGCTTGTAGCATTTAAATTTGGAATATCCGGGCAATCATAGTCTTAATATTACTGCAAGAATTTGTTTGCTTACGTTTTTTCGTCAAAATGAAATGTCATAAAATTTTAAGTGAATATAATCCACCTTTGTGTGGTGATTAAGAAAAATAATTCTATTATTTTGAAACTACGGACCCTAATTCCTGAAAAATTTTATTGAATGTTTTAATGACAATACTGAACAATATGAATTGATTAAAAGTGTAAATAAAAAATATTGTGGAAAAAATATATTTTTTCTCACCGGTATTTTTGATCGCCACGTTGAGCAGAATAGACAAATTATACTTTTGTTCGGGTATCATTTTTGTAAATACAGTACCGGTAACAATAATTTTATTTTTGATTTTAATTTTAAGTGAATTTTTGTATTCTTGTTTTTCGTTTAAATTGAATGGCACTTGTACAATACACTTTTTAAAAATTAGATTTATTTAAATTAAGTGTAAAACTTTTGTATTTTTTTTAAACGTGGAAGGAAGGCTTCCTGTTGCGTCCTCTATCGCCACACATAGACAATCTATAAGACTAGGAAAGAGATTTTGTAGGAAGCGGAGTTGAGGTCGAAAAAAAAAAAAAAGAAAATAAAAGTTTTTTTTTTTTCTTTGTATTTTTTTGTTATTTTGTAAATAGAAGGTTAATACTTTTTTTTCCCCTTCTTCTCATCTTCTTCTTTGATCACGATGATGAGGCTGATGCTATTACAAGGTGTAGTGGAGTTGAGATAGCGGCCGCTCGCAGCTACTAAATTAATTTAATTCAATGTGTGCAACTCCGAGTGGAAAATCGATTGTGCTCGATGCTCAATGTGAATGCGTGTGGTTACAAACATTTTATACACTTTCTTCTATCTTTCTCTCTCTTATACTCAGTCTCTCTTCAGTCTTCACCTAAAACCACTCCACTTTCACTTTCCATTTCCCTTTGCACTTCCTTCGCAACACTAACTAAAACACCAACACTTTTTTAAGATTCTTCTTTTTTCTTTGGCGCTATTATCATTTTTTTTTTTTTGTGCGCGAAGATTAAGAAGTTTGAAGTGAATGAATAGAAGAAAAAAGTGCAGGTGGTAGGTCATTGAATTTGGGATGCGTTTAGCTCTCCTTCCCCTATCTTCCCTCCCCCTTTTTTTTTTTTACTACCCCCGGTCCTGTGTGTTGTGTGTACACAACAAGGTGGGCGTTAGTTTTGCTGCAAATTTTTTTTTTATTTTTATTTTTCTACTCTTTGGCTAAATATATTTCTTTTTTCAAAAATTGTTAAATCAACTCTTTTAGCCCACCTACCTCGATACCTACCCTTAGGCTGTATGGGTGACGTATTGCGAGGATTAGTTACTGGGAAATTATGCTCGCTCTTTCTCCCTCTTCAACTAAATTAATATGAAATTTTAGATTCTCAAAACAATTATTCAATTTATTTATTTTTTTTAAATACAGTATTTTCTCTTTTGGAAGAAATCTATTTTCCCCTCTCTTGCTCTATTTGCTTAAAATAATAAATTATGCTGTATTGATTATGGACTAATATGTTGAGATGAAGAAGACAATCAGAATTTAATTATTATTTATTTATTGAAATGGTGAATAATTATTTGCAGTTTTTGTTGTTTAGTTTTAAACGACATGTAATTTGAAATTCTAGTTTTGCCGCATTTCACTCTCGGTTTAAGAGTTATTAAGAGTACTGTACAGTATGTTTTTTTTTTATTTAATGCAACAGTGCAAACTCAGTGTATACATTAGAGCCACGAGGGCCAGAATGCCAGCCTCAGTCAAAGTTAAATTTCCGTTTTGCAAAAATCTCCGCAGATTGCGTTTAATATTCTTTTGAATCGAACATACAAATTAATGCAGTACATGTACGTGTGTATGGGAAAATGTAGTTCCGCCTATATGTAGGCTATATTGAATTTTGATTTGAATTCTTGAAAAAATACTGTATTGCTCAAAATCAAATGATTTATCCCGCCCGGTTGGAGTATTTCATTTTCAAGTACACATTACTGCACTTTAGAAGTTTAGAATTATTGTATAATATTGGAATGCGTGGAATATTTTTGTATTTTTAAATTTTTTAAAATAAAATCGTTGTCAATAAAATCAAATTCAAAGTTTGAATGAAGCTTTAAAACATAATGCAAGTGGTCACAGCAACTCAAAAATGACTAAATTGCCTATTAATGTGATTACATGTACGTTGGTTGATTTATTCTCAAATACTGTACATAATTTTCGAAGTATTTAATAGTGAAAAAATTAATTATTTAATAACTTATTAAACAGCAATTACTTTCGAATTAAAATAATTGGATTTCTATATTATTATGATGATATTGGGTCTTATTAATAAAGTGCACGTATTCACGTATACTGCGTTCTGTGAAAACAGTTTTGAACGGATGGTTCCAAAATACGGCAATTACATGCTTGTATTTTTTATTCTTTTTTTTTTTTCGTTGTTGTTGAAAGAGAATAAAATAGCGTGCAAAAATTTGTTTGGAATTTGTACTATCTTTTTAGCTGATCTTTTCCTCTCCTTGTTTATTACCTGTCTAACTTCATCCAATTCAAATTTATCGCTTAATTTGATCAAATAAGTAGGGCACGCGCATATTTTCTCTTTCCACTTCAAAATCGCTCTTTTTGTAAACTTTTTTTTTTTAGCCAATTGGTTTTTTTTTTAAATGGAATTGTAGTTGAAATTTTGCGTCACGAAATTTTATAAATAAATTATTATTATTTGCTCGGAAGATTTCACCGCTTGTCGACGACAAATTTATTTATTTTTTTATGTTAAAAGCTTTTGTTAAAAGCGCTAGTAAATTTTTTATTTAAATAATTCAAATACTGTATTGCCTCCATTTGCACAAGGGTTCTTTTTTTTTTTTTTTAAATAAAATTTCAAGTAGGCCTATGCTCACTCAAAATATGAGCAAGTGGAGGATGGCAGCTTACAGGGACAAGATATTCTGGGATAGGATTCTATTAGGGCCAAAGGCTGTTAAGGGTGTGAGATTACTGCGAAGACGTATTGCGAAATTATAAATTAGGTTGATTCTACACAAATGCAATTTGTGGTTCTTATATACTGATTTTTTGCACGAGTTCTGTATTTATTTTTATTGCGGCAAGTTCGGCAACCGACTGAGTTTGGTGCCAACATAGGCTTTGCACTACAGGTTTATTGTACTAGTATGTTTATAAGAGTAACTTAAGTGACGACAATTAAAAAACGTGAATCAATGCTAATTCTCTGAAATTCTTTTTATAGGATGCAGGGCCTGAAAGAGCTGGTTTGTGGTTGGTTTGCATTTTGCTGTCTCATCCTAAACGATCTAACTTCTGCAGTATTTACGGGGACAACGAGGACTTTGAGACCTTAACCAGCACCGGTAAGCAAATATTTCCTAATTATGTAACTCCTTGTTTTCTACCAAAAAGAGTTCCTTTGTCACATGCACTGTTTGTGACGGAGTAATATTTTAGTAAAGGCGCAATGAAATGGAATGGTATGAATTTTAAGTAAATATTTTAAAATTGATGGTTTTTCTTCCCAATTTTTTATCGGTATTTACAGTATTTATTACGGCACTAGTTTTTTTTTTTTTTTTTTCGAAAAATTCTAATACAGTATTTTGTTAGGGCTAAATTGATTTGGCAGGTGCAGAAATCTTAAAAAATGCATTTTCAGTGCCATCTACAACCCGAGATGCAAGCCAAAAGATCCGTGTGTCTGGGTTGGCAGTAGATATGGTATTGATAATAGCAACAAAAATTATTGTTAGACAGAATTATTTTTTGTGATGTTTTCCGTACATTTTGTTGTTTTAAGATGTGCATGTTGCTGTCCAACCTGTAAACAGTAAATCTTAATTCAGGTTTTTAGGGACCATTAAGAAGAATGGAGTATCATCTTCTGTAGTACCAATTTCATCTTAAACGAAACATTGATAAATAAAGCATTTGGCTAAAATGTTTTCTGTGCATTTTGCTAAACAGAAATTGGGAAATGTACAATCCGAAAAAAATAATTTAAATTTTGATAATCGGTTAGCTTCGCCTTCAAATTAATAAAAAAAAAAAAAAACACGTTTTGAAGTGTTAATTTAAAAAGTTGGCAATATAAACAAGAGAGCTTTATTATTAGAGAGACTCAAAATGGCCGGGTACCAGCATGAAAGCTGCCGATTGCGTTAATCAGAGTAGGAGCTGTGTTAATCAACGTTTATTTATTAAAAAAAAGTAAAAAGAATATGTGTTGCAAAGGATAAAGGGGGCGCCACTAGATTGCTGCCGTTTTTCATGAAAATTTAATAAAATGTAAATGTGATTGTGATGTAAAACGGTGGGCGTGGCTTTCGGCGTGAAATAAGATAATCTGTAAATAAGCCTAAGATTGGGCAAAAAGTAGTTTTTGTTGAAGAAACAATTAGTTTAAGTTTTCGGTCGGTTGGAGCATGCGCGTGGGTGGTCTTTTATCTTTCTCCCCTCATCTGCAGATATGTTTTTTCACTCTCCTCTTTCGTATTCTCCTCATTACAGTACCCACTTTTCCATCCTCCTTCGTATAATTAGACATAGCTGGTAATTATGATTTTAGTTCGACTTGGCAACATGCAAATTAAGCTCGTATTTTATTCGCTTTTCTTATCTCAATTTAAGCCGTACGAATGCACGCACGCGCGTTTTTCGTGCGCATATAATATCTACGCGAGCACACGTCTTAGTATAAATTTAATTTACGGTTATATATATTTTTTTCTTTTGCATTTAATTCCCATTCTTAACCTAAATTTCTTGGCTTCAAAACTGACTGAATCACATGCTTATAGTTTTGACATTTTTGCGTTTTATTTTTTGCCTCATCATTAGATTAATATTATAGTAGACCTATTTGATACTTCTTATTAACAAATTTGGTATTATTAATTGCAGTTTAAATAATTTGCAATACATGTATTATAATACTTATATTTTAGTCGTACTGCAATTACTTGAACATTAATTACAGTATTTAAATTCTAGAATCTTGAACAAAAATATTGTATTTATCTGCGCAAAAATGGGAAGCAGTTTGTCGAATTTATCGTATACCGGAAATAATTATTATAAAGTGAATATTTTTTTTAATTAGAATTAATTACCGGGTAGCCTATATTATCCGGTTTTAAATCCGGCAAATAAAATTATTTGCTACATTTATAAAACTATTAATTGTAAATTTTAAGATTTGACTTTAAAATTACGAGTAGTAGGCCTACTACGGTATTAAATTTTTACATGTAGTAGATTAGATTAATTCATATATACAGTATATTTTTTTTATTAATGTGCAGCATAATGACAAAACTCAAATGTGGCAACATTCGCATAATGCATGATGTTATATCCAAGTAACCTAAAATCCGTACAACAACATTTGAGAGCGATTGATGGATTCCAATATTCTTTCAAAAATTAATTCGCTATATTGTAATACTTTATTATAAAATGAACTCACTATATAATTATACAATACCGGTAACAGGTATTCTTTAGTAACCATTATAGTCTTCTACAGTAGGCTATAAGTTATTTTGTTTTTGCATATACACTGTAGTAGCCCATTTATCTAGATTTTCACATTCCTTTTGCAAGGTTTGTTTCACTATATTTTGTAGAGGAAACGAAAATTGAAAATAACCATGCCAACGCTATAAGTTACAGTATATCAAATTTATTTTACGAAATTTCATCAAATTTCTACACTCATTAAATTATTTTAAAAATGCTGAAACTTCTGGTAACGCTACCCATACTTTATAACAATGGCTACTGCACCTCATCCGGTTAAATTAACCAGTACAGGTACTAAAATGTCTGCCAGATATCCATGAATATCTGAAAAGAATATTATGAAAAGAATAAACATACTGTATTATTAAATCAACCGAAAAATAGCACAACTCATCAAGAAATATCATTACTGTCGAGGGAACTACCACCTTGGGGAGCACTAGTAGCGCTCTTTAATTTAGTACCGGGTATTTAAGTTTATAAATGAAGCAAATAGAAAGGGTTTTTAATACTTATGCAGTATTCCTCTTAATTATTTATTTTTTTTATAAACACCATTTGTAATCATTTTTACTACCGGTATATTTTTAATTGGAAAAATGCACATATAACTTTTTTGAAATGGTTGACTTAACCACTTTTGAAAGTTGCCGTTAGGAAATCGAGAGTCATATTACGTAATTGAAGATTGTGTGTAAAAGACAATTAATACGAATACGTTTTTTGTGAAGATGCAAACTTAACTTTTTTTTAGTATGTAATCAGCACATTCAGTGAGGTTTTTTTTTCTTTTGGAATTTGTATATCGGGTGGAATAGGGAAATTTTATTTTTATTAATCGTTATTTATTAGCATTTCTTAGAAAAACGCGTTTGTTTTGACGGAGATTAGGTGCAATTTTATAGGACAAAATCTGTTTGCTAGACGACTTTTTTCACTTTCTTCGCCGCGGTTCGAAATAGTCTTTGGATAATTGCTGCGAATTAAGTTAATTATTAAGGAAAAGTGATGGCACTTAAATGTTGTTAACATTACGCAAAAGATAATGGTAATTTACAGCGGAATATTTGGCATCTCGGAAAACTCCAATTAAATAATCAAAATTTAAAATAATTTATTTTTCATTTTTTTTGCAAGAATATTTGTAACCAAAAAATTTGAAATTCTTCACAATTTAATTGATTTTTTTTTTCGCCGAAGCAGTGCAACAAAAAATGTCATAATTTAATAATAAGTCTTGAATCAGTGACGTCTGAAATTAGTCTCTACCGAATAAAAAAATCTATTATTACTGATACATCAAAATGGATTTATTTGTAATAGGTATACTGTATTTGTAATAGGCTATGTAAGATTAAACTATGTTTAAATATTGTTGAATATATGATGGTTGGAAGAAATTTTAAATATAAATTCTGTACCAGGATAAAAAAAAAGAAAAAAAAAACAACAACTTGAAGTATGATTATGTATTTGAAATGCAATTGGTCGGTTGTGCGTGCAGTGGATACGTTAAGTGCATTGCATAATAGAGCTACATGCTTTTTATTGCTAACATTTTTCTAGATATCTCGCCAGTTTATGTAAATGGCGTAAGAAATGAAAGGAAGAGCGAAAAATGTTATCATATTTTATTAGTTGTGCGTCTGAAGCCGTTTCATCAATTCCGGAAAGATGCGGCTTCAAAGACATTTCGCAGCATCTACGTGAGAGGGCGCGCCTGCGAGGGCGAATGGGGAGCCGCTAGACGGCGCTGTTAGTAAAAAGCCCCTTTCACTTGATGGATGATGTTAATTGCCCGTAAAGAAATCAGATTTCCATTTAGCATGCATGTATACGGAATATGTATCAAAACATTGAGCTTGAAGATGCTTTTTTTTATGCACGCGCGTGCGAGTTCACGTGAGAGTGAGCACACTTTATATCGATGGCCATTAGTATTCTGTTTACACGCAGATATGGCTATGGACGGAGAGGGGAAAGAGAAGAGAATAAAGACCCGGACAGAGTCTATTAGGTAGCAGATAAACCGGAAACGACACAAAGCTGTTTTTTCTTCTTTTTCTTCAAAATGGCGAAGAAAGAGAAAAAAGATAATGGAACTCACAAAAACGTTAATTAGTGGAATAGTAGGACCCACTTAAGACGAGCGCTTATTTTAAGAACATGGAATACGAAATTCATACTTTAATTATTATTGTTTAATTAAGTTTCTTCTGTAATTCGCATTCGTAGCCTACATATTTATTATTTTTTTCAACACACATTATGAGGCAACAATTTTTTACAAAATAGGTAGTTTTACACCACTGGTTTGTAATTAGCTTTTATTAAGTTTTTGATAAGTTTTCAGAAGTTTCTTTTATTTCAAAACGTACAACCCATAATTTATTTTTCATTTATTTATTTATTTTTTTTTTTTAAAAAAAGCGAAATTCGATAAGGTCCGAAATGAATTTTGTGAGATACGAAATAAAGTTTGTCTGGTAATTTATTATGTTTGCGAGTGGAGACCAAAATACTAAATTTGGTCAACCGGAAATAAAGTTTGGCGCGTGTTTGCGGTACCGAGCGCGCACTTTCTACTTTTTTTTTTCTTACTTTTTCCTTGAAAAGTGTTGACCATAAATGTACGTGATTTATTTGTTTTCTCAAAATGGCGTGGTATAAAGGAAACTGTTAGTAAGATGGCGTTCCTAGGGAAGGTGGGGGGGGGGTTCTCACCTGACGAAGCAGACGACGAGGGAGAATTTACGAGCATGTGACACGTAGCACAACACCCTCGGAACCAGGTACCATAACTTACGTGTTGTTGTTGTTAATTATACATTGTCTAAGATAAACAATAAATTCCCAGCTCGCATTCGTTGATGTAAAATACAACGGTGGATAGGAAAATAAACTTGAAAGAGTATGCGTGGGAGTTGTCAGCTTTGCTTGCTTTATTAACACTCCCAACCTCGGCATTCACGCTTTTTTTATTTCTCATCGAATGAATATGTTGAGAATTATAAATGTTTGGCTACGTTGCGTTTGTTAATTTTATCGAATATACTTTTTAAAAAAGTAATGCTTGTAAAAATATATTTTGCAAAAAACATGTTTGCCTGAGACGAATAGTAATAAGGTCTCTCTTTCCCTCTCTCTGCATCTGTCTTTCTGTAACTGTACAGTATCTCCCTCTGCATAGTAATGGTTGATGATAGGGAATAGGCACTAAAATATTTAGAAGGGGGGGGGGGGGGCGGGAAATAAACAGTGGTAAATGCATATTTTTAAGAAATTTTACAAAACTTTTCCATTTAGAACAACATTTTTATTGTCTTATTTTTGTTAGTTTTGGCGAAATTTCCGTTTTAGAAATCTCCCACATTAACTGAATCATTCTTTTTGAAAAGGGAACATAATCCAATTTTTTTCCGGTATTTAGGCTACCGAACTTTTTTATATGAAGGTATGTAACTAATCTAATAATGAAGATTATTTTTTCATCTCCAATAAAAAAATTAAACCATTTTTTTCAATATTTCGCGCAAATAAATCCTGTATTTATAGGTATTAATAATTGTGCTATTTTATCAATAGAAATAGGTATTGTTCAGGGCGGAAACATAAGGCAATAGGGAACAGTAATTGTTCCATATACTTTCAGGTGCCGTATACGCATCCGGGTTTATTTATATTTTTCTAAAAAAATTTGTTAAAATTTTACTAGAAAAAACGATTACAGTTACAGTATTTTGATTTCCATAGATTTTATTTTTTTAGGACGAACAATATTATTGTCATAAAAAGTTATTGAATTATGTTGTGCAAATACAGTAACTTGAATTTAAATTATCTGTAGTTTTTAAAACATTTTTAATTTAAAATAGTTTTAAGCACAGTACTTGCACAAGTTTCTAAAAAAGCATTTTCATTTAAGAATTTATTTTTACAAGTTTTGGCTTATTTTTCAATACCGGTAGTTATTAGACTTTACTTTATAATTATTTTAATTCTACTGGAATTTTTTTTTTTTTGGACAAATTTACAGGCTGATAAATATTATTTTAACATTTTTGGGCGTTTTATCTTAAGTGTTATTCAATGAAGCTGTCTCTTAGAATCTTGTCTTACTAAAATGTGATTTCTGTTACGAGTTTTCATTTTTTTAATGCTCATGTCATCATCCCAAACGCCTACTGAGTACTGAGGAATGTAATCCTCGCGAATAACGAGGGTTTAGCGTAATATAAGAACATTGATTCGTTGTTTTCAGATGGCTTTTTTTTTATATTTTTTTTTTCTTCTTCATCTTATTCAATTTATGTGTCGTTCTTTCTAAAGATGACTGCGTCATATCTCAACTCAACATTTTTATTTATTTATTTTTTATTTTCGTTTCTTCTTTCTCTCTCTCCATTGTTTTGTTTCTCGGGCTGCCCCTAACTCACTTTCGTCCCTACCTCTCTCCCGCCTTAAACGCCTAAGTACAATTGTATCTGGAAATAAAAAGTCGGGGGATCAGCATTATATGTGTAATCATGAAGCGGAAGTAGACAATAAGAAATTAAAGATGGAGCCAGATTTATGTTATCAGTTTTTAGTCAGGGGGAAAAAAGCCGCTAGATGGATCCGTTGCGCCTGCATTTCTATTGATAGCGCGAGGGTTTTTTCTCCTACTTCTTCCGCCTGAGACGTTCATCTCGGGAGAGCAAAAAGTTGGACTAAGTTAATGAAAGACAATCGGCCAGCGCTTATTAAATGAAAGAGAGTGAGAGAGAAAAAAAAATAATAATTATTAAAATGTAATTGCGGCGAGTGGTTGTAAGAACGGCGCCTCTAACGTCAGCTGGCCGAATTAAAAAAGGATTTTGTTATTGTCTCTGGATTCGTTACGCTAAATTCGAAAATGTTGGGTAATTATTTTTTTACGTAATTAAAAGGAAATGAGCTTTTTCTTATTATTATTTTTTTTTTTTTGAGTGAGAGAGAGTGGTTGATGAATTAACGCTTTTTATACGACGTGTTAGTGACGGTATTTGTGATGGTTACGAAGTGACGAGGGGTGGGAAAGGGGAGAGGGAGAAGAAAGCTTGTCATCATCATCATAACAACAATAATAATTGCTGGAGAAGAAAGAATCTTAGACCTAAAATTTATATGTAATTTAGCAATTCATCATTAAAGCTTTAATGAGCATAACTATAATTAGTCACACCTGCTTTTTACTCAAGCTTACCTCATCTTTCGTTCACCTTTTCTCTCTTCAAAATGTTCATTTTCAAAGCATTTTATTTTTTTTTTTCTCGCAATTTTTGGGGCAAAATGTTCATAATAAGCGGAAATTTTCGATTGACGCGTCTTCTCTTTGTTTTCAAAGGCTTTTTCCTAATTTAACTGTAATTAACAAAATTGTAATTAATTTTTTCCAAGCAAATTTTGCGGATTTAATGTTTCACAAGTACCGTACGATAATATAATTGTATTTTGGTATAATTGCTGTACATGTACATTTAAAAACAGGCAAAAATATCCTTCAATTATTTTTGGCGATAACAAAAATGGAAATAAAAACTTGGAAAATGCAGTGCAATAAAAAATTAGCCTACATAGAGAAAAGGTTATTTAAAAAAAAAAATAATGTTTGTAATAGATTGCATACTGCTGGTTTAAATATCTTATGAATTGTTTGGTTTTTTGTGGAAATTTTTAACTAAACGCTGATTAATATTTTGTTTTTTTTATAAACACCAAAAATTGCTTACAACTCTTTTCTATTGATCGATGTTAGAAAACAATAGTGTCAAAAACACGTCCTGCATTTGAATCGATTTTATTATTTGATGTGAGCTTGTTTTGACGACTGATAACATTCGCACATAATTTATTCATGCAATAAAATGCTCGCGCATGCGCGGTCTTTCTATCTCACGAAGATATTTCCAAAACTTTTATCCGAATTCTTAATAATTAATAGAGAGAGAGCATAATTTTTTTTTTTTTTTTTTAAGAAAATTTTGAAATATTTTATTGAAGTAATTTTCACACGCGATAAATTTTCGGGAAATAAGACGTGTGTAATGGCAACCGGAAGTGAGTTGGTATTATTCAAGTTTTGTGAATCCATTTGCTTCCATCACGCTTCTACCTGATGTTTATCGTTTAATGATAGATAAGGATAAATAAGAGGAGTGTTAATACACTTTTTTTTTTCTTGTTCTCTTTATAAACCGCGTGTTGAGGGTTTTAGAGCGCATGAGCAAGTGAGCACGTAACTAAAGATCTTCCATTGTAGTACCAGTGTAATTTGCGAGGTGTTAATGATACACATAAACTATTCTGGCTTATACATTTAACACCTTGTTGGGAACTTTTCTCTCGTTTTTTTTCTTTCTTTTCTTAATTAATTCTTTTGGCTTATTAACTTATTTACATTTAAATAATAAAAGGAAGGAGGGGGAAGGGAGATTTTTAATTGGAGAAAAGGTGCGCGCAGCTTAAACGCAATCGATTGATGCGCAAATCGCTTGATCTAATAATAGCTTTTATTAGGTCTAGACATTGCATTAAGTAGTAGAATTTGAAAAAAGGGGGCAAAAAATATAAATAGAGTGATCGGCTATTTAGTCATTTTTAGGCCCAAGATATGCGCCCCTACTGTTAAATCCGCGTCCTCCATTTTGGATGCGAGGCCATTCATCTTCCTCTATCATGCCGTACAGTATCTTTCTCTCTTTTGCGAAATAACCACGATTTTGATATTAGATTTATAAGTTTTTATAAACTCAAGACATAAATTATACTTTTCGTTTTTTAGAATAATAAAAAAAAAAAAATTCTGCATGCCGGGCTATACAACTTCCTCCCTCCTCTATCTCTCTCTCTTCTTCATCTTGGTTGGAAATTTATTTGTGAGGGAAATTCCGGGAAGTACATTGGCTGAACCGAAGATGTGCTGGGGGGCGGGAGAAATATGGCTACCCCTTCCTCCGTAAGTATTGTCGAGGGTGCCATTTATATTTTTACCTACAAACTCATTTCATTATTCTTCGAGTACTTTCCCGGAGCAGCCATACATATACCATACACACGCTAATACTCAAATTTAGTGAGCAAAAATTGTATTTGATTTTGAAAAGAAAACTTTAAATCTAAATTCATGTAGGAGTTTTTGGCTTGTACTACATAGTCGTGATTGTATTGTATGGGTTGGGCGATATGCAGGATGATGGATATGGGTGGTTGAGCAGATGGAAATGTTGAGTTGGTTGAAATTGGCTGACTGGGCTCGAGTGACTTTGCTAAATCTTTTTCGTTCTATCCTTCTCTTGCCTATCTATCCTAAGTCTATTGAATGGATGAAAAGTTGGATGGTCTACGGCCACATCCGGTTAAACTCGATTTAGAGACCTACAATGTTGACGTTCGCAAAAAGCCTGATTCTACAAATGTTTTGTCGTTCAAAAGAAGTTAAATAAAAGAAGAAAGAAAAAAAATACTTTTTGCTAACTCAAAATTTATAGCTTAATTCAATAAATAAAAAAAATACGAAATAGGGGGTTTTTTTTTCTCTTTAAAGTTTAATTTTATTTTATTTCGAAATCGCAGTTCTAAAAACTTTTTAGAATTTCGGTAGTGGATTTTGTTAGATATATATTTTTATTTTTTGACTCTACAGTATTAAAATTTTATTGTATTAAATAAGAATTTATTTCTCATCTTAATTTTCATTTTTTTCTTTCGTGTTTTAAATAGTTTTTGACTTAATTCTTTCAAATTAGCTTACGGTATGTAAAAATGATTATAAATTTATACAATTTAAATTTTGCATTAAATATGGAAATGATTTGAAATATTATTTATATAGGCAAAGTGGATTTTTTTTTTTTTACATTATGTTAATCTACCATTAACTACTACTGATAACCTATTAAAGCACAAAGTCACTATCTCTTCCAAGAAAGGCAACTTGACAGGCGAAACAAAAAATAGTTATTGAATAATTAAATTACCATAATAAAAACATTGGATCAATTTTTCTAAATCTATTGACATTTTTAAAGGTTTTTTTAAGATTGAAGGCCTGTTTATATTATCTGACCAAACTCATTTAACAACGTTGGTATCATTTATAAATCTTTGAATGATTGATTAATTAATGGCAGCGATTGATTGTGTTTGGCCATGAAGTTAGACTAGAAGAGTGCTACTTTAATTCGTTTTATTTTTATTTAGTTTATCGACTGAATTTTTTTTTATTTTATTGCTTTTCCGACTTTGCTATAGGCGGAATAGAAAAAAAAAATGTTTTTTTGGGTATTTACTTAATGGTCACTTGTATCTTTTCCTCCCTTTTGCCAACGTAGGCGCCGAGCACGTACATGTCGAGTTAAGTATAGCACGAGGCCACTGAGTGTTTGCTCATTCTCAAACCAGATTTATTGGAGTGTTCATTTATCAGGAAAGAAAAAAGAAACGCTCTATTTGTCTTTTCCCCCGTGAACATTTGCCCACAGCACATTCGCCAAAAAAAACCTCCACCGTAATGCTGGTTAAACGGTATTGAATTTTTCGTCATCACAAATGACCGATTCAAAAAAATTAAGACGAGCTTTAAACTATCAAATAAAATGATAGGTTTAAGAAATAAAAAAGGAAATCTTATTAACGTAAGGCTCCAGCGGTCGGCAAAGTGCGGCTCTTTGGGATTCTTTTGTGTGGCTCTTTCACAAAAATACACGGAGCGCTAAAATTGAGACAAATTGTAAATCAAATAGTAATCAAATTGTAAAGTAGTTTAAAATTTTACAGATACTTTTAGCTAAAAACCAATTAGGATTTTCCTAAATAATGCCGCCAGAATGATGCGGAATGTTCCGGTACTATGTAGCCAACAATTTGTTTACGTTTAACAAAAATGATCATTAAATTATTGAAAAAATCATTTTGAATGAAATTCACGAAATATTTGAAGCCATCTCCAAAAAGTAAAACAATTTATTCGTGGTTTAATTTATTATTAATACTTTAATAGCGCTCTATTGAAGCTTTTTGTAGCTATTACATGCAAGTTTGCTTCCGATTATACATTTACTGCATTTCGTTTTTTTTTTTTTTTTATTTTAGAATATTTTTACATCACATTTATACTAATGTCAAAATGTTTAGAAAAAATTGAATCGCATAAGCGCTAAGCAAAAGTATATTTTTCTTTTGAATGAGCTTCGGTAAGAATGACGTATTTGTGAGGTGGTCGTGCGTATATTCGTGTTATTTCCTACCAATTATCGTTCTCTAATCTCAGATAATCCCGTTTAATCTTTGTGGAATTTTCGCAGTTTGTGCGCTTGTTGATTTATATTTCGACTTCGCACTTTTATTTTCGTTTTAAGCGCGTTAGTTTTATTTTGGCGTCGATTTGTATTCTGAAGCATTAAGCCATCTTTTATGTGTTTTTAAAGATAATTTATTTGATCAATTGTTTTCGCATTTAGCTTTATTTTTTCATTTTATTGTTATTTCTCTTCATCTTTTCGGATTTTATTCGTTTCTTGCATCGTAGTCAAGAGATGGAGAAAGATGATTATGAAGTTTGAAGACGATTTGTTTTGGGTGCTGACAGGTGGATTCCAATCTCAATAGCTTAACGAATATAATTACTGTATCTTAATTATTCATTATTTTTTTAAATGCGGTACCGGTATACGTATATATAAAAAAAATTGTTAACGTATTTATATATTTTTTAAATTAATTTTCCATTTACATTTTAAAATAAAACCGATGATGTTTTTTCGTATTGAGAATGAAAGAGCAAATTCGTTTAATAAATTATACTAATGGTTTAAATTAATACAATTCAGTTTTGCTTTTGAGTTGCGGTAATTGCACTTTTTTATTATAACTTTACGTTTTATCAAATTAAAATTACTAAATATTAATAATAAGATAATCTGGCTTTAATCATGCAATTACAGTATAGAAAAATGTTAATATTTATTACCAGTATTAAAATTACCGGAATAAAAATATTTTACTACTGGTACTAGTCCAAAAAGTTTTGTTTTTTAGGTGTACTAATTTGCAAACGAAATTGCTGGATTATACATTATAACGAACAATTTAAATATTTTTTAAAGAGTAGTAGGCCTATTTTGCATAATTATTACCGGTATTAATTATTAAAAATATTTTTTCAAAGAAGCCATTATTTTGTAATTTACAACAGTGTTAAGGTTACTATAATCATATAATGTATAAAGATAATTAAGCAATTTAATAAATACCGGTACCACTTTTTAAAAATTTAAAAATTAATTTTTTTGTTAACTCCGTTGTTAAAATTTTAATTTGCAATACGAGTTGAGGTTAAAGAGTGCGAAGTTAAAGAAAATCACACACACCTCCCACTACGTAATCAACTCCGGCGGTCTTTTATCCATCCCCCTCTCCTCTTTCTTTCGATGTCTTCGCTCGCTCTTTAATACGCTACCTGTAATTTCTTGTTCGCCTCGGAACTTAAGTTCGGCTATTAAAACGAGGAGTATTCGCCTCGTGCAATAAGTTAGATGTCAGTCGCTGATATTTGAGCTTGCCATAATTTTCAAAGGTCTCTGACTCAAAAAAAAAAAAAAAAAAAGTTGTAAGATGGGTGGTAGGAGGGTTGGAGATAGAAATCGAAACTTAAAAGTTATCGACAGATCCGAATCGCTGATAAAATGAAATTAGTCCTCTGTTCTTCTGGCTCCCTTTTAAGAGCCACAGCATTAATTAATTTGTTTTTCCCTACGCATCTATTAGACACGTGGGGCGCTGTTAACGCGAACGGGGAGGAGATGATGATGAAGGGAGGGGCGGAGTTTATTTACCTTTTGCAAAATGTCTCACGTGTTTACTGTGGCAAATTTATTTCTTTTTGTTGGCTCAAAAAATTAAATATGGAATTTATTAAATAATAAATTTTGAGTTGGAGAGAGAAAGGGCGAAGTTATTTGAGTGTCTGGGTTCATTGTGGGTGGTTGGGTTGGTAATGGCGGGTTCAAAATAATTTACAACAAGATGATGATTAGGGTCGAGATAGATGGAGGAAGGGGTTGAGTTGGCTGGGGAAAAGCTGAATGGGGATGCCAAGGTTGAATTCAAAAAATCACTTTTGAATTTAAAATGTTTTACAGGTAACTTTTTTTTTCAGCTTCTTTTGTTCACGGCAAAAATAACATTATTACACAACAAAAATGCTAAATTACATTAAAAATAATAAAATTAAATTTTGCAGCAAAAACTAGAATTTAATCATTTTATTCTGTAAAACTACTCGTAATTTTTGGAAGCATTATTTTTCACGCCTTTAGGAATACAGTATTTTGGATTTTGTAAACTACACGGTAATCGTGTAATCAGTGTCACCTTGTATTTTAGGTAGGCTCCTTTACTTAATAATATTGTGTCCAACGTTAGGAATAATTTTGGTTTAACATTTTGTACTCTTTTTGTGCTCGTTTTGTACTCGTAATCACGTTGTTATATCTGTTTCAAAATGGTTGGTAGTGTAATTTACTAGGCAGATTTAAATAATTACTATCATTTTTTTTTGTTGCTTACAACTATTCTAACAGATGATACAGTTTAGCGTCAATCGGCTGCAAAATTTACTTGTTAGCTTTAAGTGGGTTTTATTCCTAGTTTCCAATAATATGGAGTTCTAAATTTGAATTATCATGAAATGAGGTTAATGTTTAATAAGTTTCAAAGCAGTGAACTTTTAAGTTTTAGTTATTTGTTCAAGAAAGTTATTTACCAAAAAAAAAAATGAGTTTATTGATTGTAAAGTTATAAGTTAATTAAAATCTTGTCAAGTTGAACGCGCATCGTATACTGTATTATGAATTTTTTTCTTTCGTTTCTTAAAACGTGTCGTTTGGATTCTATATTTCTCGTATTATCACTTTTCACGCTGTAAACACTCGGCTCGTTAAATGTCTGCCGGGGTTCCAGCTCCTTTAGAGCCTGTGCTCGTAAACACGATAAACGAAAAATAATTTGCTTTCAACCGCAGCTTCATTTTTTTATGCCTCGGAAAAATATTTTGTTTAAGAGCCAAAAAAGGAAGAAAAAAAATACAGTATTAGTAAATTTTTTTTTGGAGATGGTTTCGTATCAATTAACGTCTCATCTCCATCCATTTTCACTTAAACACCCTCCATTTTGTCCTATCGACTCCCATCCACCCTCGACAATGGCGTTTAAACGCGTTTCCAAGTGCGTCATGTCGACGTGGTATGTCATGGCTCGGAATACTTAATGCGTTACCGGTACGTTACGCCGTAAACGGGTGCGTATAAGATACATGTTAGATGGGGAAATATGTAAATGAACCACGGTAACATCTCCTGAGCGCCCATCACGCGTTTAGGGATTAATTGCCAAGTTTTACGCTATTTCCATGCAAATTTGAACGCGGCCGCCGTTACCACAGCCGTCGCAGCCTCCAACTATCTGCCGCTCCGCTTCTCCTTTTAATCGTGAAAATATCAGGGAACATTCATCTTCGCTCTCGCGGCAATTTGCATAAAACGGAAGACTGGTTAACTAGTTTTTGGTCCTGTAAAAGTCAATTGGCGCTATTCTTGCGTTCTGTGCGATCATTATAATTAAAGGGCAGCTTTAAAATAATGTAAAGTTCAAAATGCCGACAATTAAACGACCATATGCAAATTAAAAGACATGTTTTCCTCATGTTTTTATGGCGTTTATATATATGCATATGCGTACATATAAAAAAAATAGCGGATGAAGCAAAAGAAAAAAGTTAGCATTTCTGTATAACTTTGAAAATCGTAAGCTACATCACCTATAAATTCTTATAATATTTGCTAGAAACTAACGGATACTTTACGTTGTTTTTTTTTACGTGCAGCATGAAGAAACATTTACAAAAACAGTATAAAAGTATAAAACAGAGTAACTGCTTTCAATTTCTTTAGCGAAATCTGAATTAGGCTCTGGAGCAGTCTAACGCCATTGTTGTTTGTAATTTTAAAAAATATTTAATTAATTTTTTTTTCTATTAATTTCACGCAGTTCCAATTTGTATTCATGTTTTTTTTATTACTTATTATAATTAAATCCCAGATTTGTGAGAGTACAAATGAGTGAAGGAATAATATTTTGTTGTAAATTTTGGTGACCTAAATTTGAATTTATTAAATGAGTTCGCTGAGCTTTTATTATTATTTCTTTGTAAAAAGTGTTAATACTCGTGTTATTCTGTCATGTTTGTTTACGGATTACGCTTTGAGAATGTCAAACATACGGCAAGCCAACCTACCGTTTTCCTATATTAACCTATTTAAGATGAACACTGACTAATTGCATTCTACTTTAAGCGCATTTTTCATTTTTAGCAGGAATTGAGGTTGCACGTATCTCAAATGAATTTTACCAAGACAAAATCTACTCGCCAAAAAATAAGACTTAAAGCAGCGAGTTCTTTGTTGCAATTATTGTTTCAAATCCTATAAAATAAAAACATTTTATTCTTTGCCTATTCGAACATTGAATCTTTTTGGTACTGTATTATGTTTCACTTTCTTCGAAGTTTACAAAAAGTTTTTCTAATAATTATCGCAATAAAGTGCAACATGAAAAGGCCGTCAAAAGTTCTCTAATCCAAATTTGAAATGTAAAAAGATTAAACAAAATTTCCAATAGCCTCCTATATAGTGTGCTACTTTTCTTATTTGGTATTTCTTGCTACTACAATATAATTAAAAAAAAAAAAAAATACCAAAAATTAAATTTAAGTTTTATGCAATAATATTTATTTAATTTTATGTATGGATATCAATAATGGTCAGTACCGAATGGTTTTAAAAAGAAACTTTTTTTTTTATTTTTAATTACAGTAATTTATTTGACAGTATAATTTTTTGCCACTAGAAAACATGGTAGTAGATTAAGATTTAAAGATTTGGTCGCAACTGAGAATTTTTTTTGTAACCTAGATTAGTATTATACTGTAGTTAAAAACAATAGGCAAACGTTTCTATAGCAATTTGCTTGTCTTTAAAAATAGAATTAAAAAACCAAGATTTATGTTAAACGAGGTTTAAGTCAATCTCAATTGAAGGTAGATGGTATTACGTAACGAACTATTTTTTTTTTACACCGAGTATTATTTTAATTTGAATCCGATAAAACCTGCGGACCACCTGCGAATGTTGTACTTTACCTGTTCACTTTGTATTTTCACACCTGATTCTCTCCCTCCCAACCCTCTCTCCCCCTCATCTCAAATTTTCGCGAACATAAATAAAGGTTAGCGTTGTTTGTCTCCGATTACAATTGACACGGATTTTGTAGCTTGAAAATCGCTGGTAATGGGAAGTTGAACTCCACAATTCCCACTTGAAAGGTTAATCCTTACAAATGAATCTTTAGTGAAGTAGAGCTTGATTTTTTTTTCTTTAGAAGAAATACTGTAGAATAAAAAGAAGAGGGGGTTAAGATTAATAGAGATGGAAAGTTAATCTTTTTTTTTTTCAACTTCGAATTATTATAATTGCTTGTATAAAATGTTAAACCACTATAGAAATACTTTATTATGTATAAACAGTAGGGTGTTTTTTTTCTTTAATTAAAGTGTTATGTGAGCATTAATTTTTTTTTTATATTTTAATTTCATTTTTTTAATCATTGTTTTTTTTCTTTTCATGTTGATATAAAGTCGACGCTGAAGTGCTCATGCGCGGTGATGTTTCATTCTTTCCTCAATTAGTGCTTCATTGATATAACATTTATGTAGAAGGAATGCATTCCTACAGGGTTCTTCTTCTATTCCAACAATTATTCTAAACTCTTTCTCTCTTTCTATCTCTATTCTTAGGGGTTTAGCTTTACGGTGAATAGAATAACCTCTAATTAAGTAATTTTTTTTTTTTGAATAAATTTATAATTATTGTTAAAGTGCGAGAATCGACAAAAAGACTTGTATTAAATTTAGCATTTTCCAGTTGAAAGATTGGAATTTAAAGGATGCGTAAACAAGCGCAAGTAAGCGAAAAAGCAACCCAAAAAAAAATATAATGATGGAGTTAGCACGTTGTTAACATAATTTCTCGCATGATTGCGATGCTAATCAGCTGTAAGAGATTTTTAATTTGTTTTAGAAACAATTTTAATTTCAATTTACTGTATATTAATTTCGTAAGGGATCGAATGAGCACTTAACATTTGCCATTGCAGGGGAGAGTTGGTGAAGGGGCTGTGCAACATTTTTGCTCTTTTGGTGTTACTGTATTATCATAAATGAAGAAGTTATGTATTGAATTATTTTTTGGTACGTCGAAACTTGTACAATAATCACTAATAATAGAGTATAAGGGGACTATGTATACACAGATAAAATGTTGAATCTCTTCATCAACACACCCCTTCAAAATTAGTATAGCTTCTGGTATTATATCCATATATGAGATACTAAAACTGCAATATTCGATTTTTCGATTAGGCTTACCAATTTTCTTAGTTTTCTATACCGTATTAAAATTATCTACTGTTATTGTTGATGTAAAAATTAAATTTTTACTGGGTACAGTATTTGAGCTATAGTTACACAAATTATGTTAAATTTTAAAATTCTTGTCTTTATCACCTTAATTTTAGATTTGAAATTTTTTACGGTATTTTAGATTTTATGCATGGTCTAATCCGGAACGTTTGACAGTTAAAATCTGATGGAGTCGATAAATATCGGACAAATCAAAATTTTAACGTAAACTTCTTCAGACCTAGAGGTCTTTTACCCGAAAATTTTGCATCGCTATTTAAAATTTTATAATTCTTCTGTAATTGTTTTTGTAATTAATGCTGTTGTGATAATATTATTGCGATGCAATTTATATTAGTTTTGGTGATGTAGGGCAAGATTTTTCGATCACCCGGTATTTTATTTTATTTATTTTTTTAGAAAAGTTTGTTGCGCCGCATGGTGCGCAGTGAAATATGAGAGAAAAGATGTAACGTAGTAAGTTAATGGATTGAAAATGATTTTTAGAGAGTCGATAATGATCATTTTATATTTCAAAAAAATAACAAAAAAATAAATAAAAAATGATGGCCATATATTTTTCTCTCTTTTTTTTTTTACTATATTTTCAATTTTAAATTACGGTTCAGATTAAGTTGAATGCTTTCCTCCTGCCACATTGTTGCAGATTTGTGTTTGCTGGAAACAGTCAGCGTAGGTTGAGAGGGATGGTGTTTGGTGGCGCGAATGACGATGTTTATGATGTATAGTCAGGTGTATCCGTTGTACTGTGCGTGTGTATGTTAGCATTACTTGTGTATGTGGTTGAAAGATAAGTTAAAAGATAGTGAAAGTGTTGGAACGAGGCAAACAGGTAACGCTTTTTATCACCGTTTACGATGATGTATTGTGAGCCGAGCTGAAAGTAAATAGAGTGTAATAGCGTGCGCAGCGCCATCCATGATCAACTGCTATGGAAACTTCAAAAAAAAAAAAAAATGTTTTCATGTCGTTTTCTTTATTTTGGGTGGGGCAAATGTTGCGTAAAAACAAACTGCGTTATTTTGTTGATATTTTTTTTTCTTTCTCTCTCTTTTATATTTGTTTATATTTTCTCTAAGGTTTGTGTCGTAATTCTTGTGTGTTGATGCCAAAGTCGTTAACTTTTTCTCTTTTCTTCGCCAAAACGAATGGGCTCGGTCGCTGGTGAAGAGATTGCGCTTTTCTTTTTCGCATTTTCTTAGCTTGTAATGTGCACTACTAATGGCTATAGGTGGGTGGGTGGATGGATATTGCTTTCGATGGAATTGACTGTCGTGTCGTTATCCACGTGAATATTATGGAGTCTCAGTACACATACACGATTTAGTTACGCGTTTCAAAACTCACAGTTATTGTTACACATTTAAATGATGTAATAAAAATAGGTTGTGAAAGGATCAAGGGATTGGAATCGATATGGAAAAGTGATTTGAAGGGATTGTGTTCATTATTCCCTCAAGAGTCGTGTATGGAATCAAAACTCATCGGTTTTATACTTAATAATATTATTTGACTAGAAGTTATGTAAACATTGCAAAAAAATTTTACAACGCACTCTTTTAAATGCTAATTAAAAAAAAAAATTACAGTAAAACTAAGTAAGTAAAATCCTATTTATCTTCGAAATGTTTGGTGCGTGTATAACAAAATTTTTTTGTTTGTTTGAAAATAGACTATAGAAATTCCTGGTTATACGCGCCTGGATACTTTCTTAGAAAATTTCGCGCGCATAATGAAATTTTGAAATCATTCAATGCTAAAACTTGTTGTTTATATTCCGACAATTTCAATGAAGGTATTTTTTTTTTGAAGTTGTTGGTTTTAATTTGCGAGTTATTATCATTTGCGAGTTATTATCATTTGCTTTATTTATTTTGCTAATGTTTGTTTTCTTTTAAACAACATTTAAAATAATTTGTTGCGTGCAAAAAGTAATGGAAACAATATTTTACTGGTGAACTTTTCGTGGATAAAATTTATGGTTTTAGGGTAACAAAATGAGAAAAGGGAAAATTACACACACGATATTAGTAATAAATTTTGAGTCACTGAAGCTGAGAAAATGAAATCAGTGTGATGACGATGGAAAGTGTAAAGTGGGTCGGGGAAAATCATTTCCTCGAATGTCGTTCAAATAATTAATGTTGGGAGACTGAATAAATCTCTGTTCATGCCAAACTTAGCTAACTCAACTCTTCTTGCGCTTTATTTATTTTCTGTTTTGTTTTAGCTTTAATTTCTCACTCCCTGAAAGGAAAGAAGAAAAAAAAACCGACCGAGTAAATTGAATTGAAAACAAATTCTCTTTATTATTTTTTTTTTTTCCTTCTTCTTTTTTCATCTAACGTAGAACAAAAGTCGTGACGAAGCAAAAATTCTCTTTTTTTTCCGGTTTTCTTATATTACGCCTATATCTTTTTATTTATTTATTTTTTGTAATTTACTGAGCAACAAAAAGCTGAGCTACTTTTAGATCACAATTGCTTTTTGTAATTACATGTACTTAAGTCTAACAGGGGAATGGTTAATTTCTTTCTCTGCGATTTTTTTTACTCTTTAATTATTTTCTATTACATGTATTTACATTTATCTTTATACTAAATGTAACAAAAACTTTGTTTTATTCAAGAAAATAATTTAATTGACACTGCTGGCCTGCTGCACTAATTTGGCTATTATTTACGAGAGTTAAGCAAAAAAATTAGAAGTTTAAAGTAATTAAAATGATGTGACTTTTTTTTCGCAATTTATCTGTGTGTAATTTTACTTACAGTATACAGTACCGGTGGTAGGTTTTAAAAGTTCCTTTTTTTATGAGAGGACAAAATACATTTCCCGCGCGAATTGGATTCATTTGCATATTTGAATACAAATTTATTCCAATTTTTATTCGTAAAACTTCCTTGATAATTCGAATTATCCTCATTGTTCATAATATTATTCTATAGTTTTATAATTAAACGTTTGTCGGCCTACAGTATATTTACATCCAAATCCTTAACTTCTGCGAGCAATACTAACTTAACTTGATTTTTGATTAAATTTAAGAGATTTTTATAATTTAGCATTGAAAATGTTTTGAGTTTTAAAATTTATTTCAATTTTTAAAAATTAATTAATTACTTACTGTGTTTAATATTTAGCTTTTTTTTTAAATACCGGGATATTTTGTTTATAGGTTTTATAATCGATTTTCTTAAAATAAAGGGGATTTTCTAATTCTTTGATGTATCTATTTTCAAAGTTCATATTTTTATTTTTCAACAATTTTTTTAAGTTTCAATCACACGAATAAATTGTTTTAAATAAAATTATGTAGTTTTGCTGCAAAGTTGATTACGGATTGCTTTGACAATTGCCACCAAATTCTAGCTATCAATAATGTATGAAAAAAGAAATAGAAAATAAATATTGAAAATAATTTCAAACTTTTTGAAATTGTGTTAATTTTTTTTATTTCAACGAATATTTAGTAGAATGAACAGATCATTTTTGCTGTATCGTTCTATCGTCGATTTTCTCAATTTACTAAAATATGAATTAAATTTTAATTTGTCGTTGTTTTTAGCGCTAAATAGAAAATTAACTTAAAATCAGTTTTTCTTTTAAGGAGGGAAAAACATTTTTATTCGAGGCAAAAGTTTTTTAATCGTTTTTCTTCCTTCTTCGTCCTCTAACCTTCTGCTTGATTATTTTTATGTATTTTTAGTTGCGTTTTAATTTTGTGGATCCGGTGTGTAAACAAAGCAAGCTGGTATAGCCTGCAGTGTCGTGCATAAACTAAGCTAGCTTTTTTAATGACGGCTAGACTGAATTAACTAAGCCGCTAAAACTATAAATTAAATGCGCTTATGAACATTTGAAGGGTTTACGGGGAGGGGGGGGGGGGGGGGGGGTGAAGAGAATGTGTGAGAGAGAAGCATTAGAAAAAAAGAGGAATTTTTTTTTATCGTTATGCTTGAATATGCAAAGTCTTAATTGCTTTTTGCGTCACACATTCGCAACGGGAACATTCGCGCCTCAAATTTTCTTTTATTATTTTTTAGCTTCGTGCATGCACGGTTTAGTAGTAGAAGTAACAGTAGTAGGTTTTCTTTTCAAAAAAAAAAAATAATAATTTTTTTCAATCTTATTTTGATGGTATGACAGTCGAATACACTCGGTTTTTTTTTCCACGGGAAGTTCATTTAATATTAAGAGATTAGAAAAAGTTTGTTTGACTACATCTGACAGTGTTGCCAAACAGCTTAATTCATATTTTTCAGTCTTAAGCAATTAAATGTCGTTTGGAGTAATTTTTTTTTTTTTTTGTTTCAACTGTGTTGGTTGTTTTTTTTTTTTTCTTTCTTTCTTCTCCGAACTAGTTGCCCCGCTGTTATTTTTAATTTAGTTTCGTTTTAGACGACAATGCTTAATAAGAGAAGTTAATTAATGTCGGTTGGATAGATATTTTTCTTGAGATTTTAATATTTGGCAAATGCGTGGGGTTTTTCAATTCTTTGAGCATAATTTTTATTTATTTTTTTTTTTGCGTGTCGTTTAAAAATCAATTTGTGAAGCGTGGAAAATGTACTTTGGTATTTTTCATTAAACATTTTTTCCATGCCAACAAAAAGAAGAAGCAGAAAAAAAAGGAAAAATTAAATGGGAAATTTAGCTTGTCTGGTGCCAGTGTCTGCCTGCGCGAGTGCATGGTGGAAATGCAGGCGAAGACAGATGAGATTTCCAAAGTAATTTTACGTTAAGAGCGCAGAAGAAGTAACGTAGGGTATTTGCTGGTCATGCTATGTGATCGAAGTGACGGGGGTCGAGGATAAGTAGAAAGAGATGTGATGAGATATACACACCCACAAATTGCCAGTAAATTTTTTTATTCTCTCTTTTCTTCTAATTTTGTTTTTGTGAAATTGAGAATGTTGATTAGGATGCTATTTGAGTCGAAAACATAGCGAGTCGATTGACAGGTGGGAGATACATGCAAAAAAAAAATAAATGATTGACACTTTTTTTTTTGCCGTTTTAACTTTTTTTTTTTATAATTAACTTTTCTATTTTGTTCAGGATGAAAAATGTGAATCTAGAAAAATACAAATTGCATAAAATTTTAATATTAAGTCGGAGCCAAAATATTATTTGATACTCCGTAATTGTAATTATTTTAAATAAACTTTTTTTTTGTTGAATAATAATTAATTATTGAATAAAAGATTATTTTTCTCTCTCTCAGGGACTTAACTTGAATGGTTCATTTAACCTAAGCTGCAATAATAGATTCTTTTCGTTGCACATTCAAGGCAAATGCAGTATCTTATTTTTTATTTGTTTAAAAATCGTGTCACATCTTCTCCTTATGGAATCCTAACATTTCGTAATGTACAAAGAAAACAACAATTATAATTAACTAGTGCGAAAAATATATAGCCTACATTTAATTGAAAATCATATTTTATAAATAACGATGACAAAACAGTTTTTGTTATGTTAAAGTAAAATTAATACTGTAGTTTTTATCACATTACTGTAACGTACATTACATCTACTGGTTACATGAATATCTCCTGCTTGCATTTAAATCCAAATTACATTTTACCTCTAAAAAGAGGTGGCAAACATGATTAAATTAAATTAAAAATTAAACAAAAATTTTTTACTATTATCATTTCCGATTAAACACAATATTATTTATACACATTACAAAAATTAGTGACAAATTTTCAAGACTTTGACTTTATAATAAATTAGACACGGAATTAACCGTATTTTGCGGACTAGTCGCACTTTTTGACTAAAAAAAGTTTGCTCAAAATTGGGGTGCGTCTTTTGGTTCCAAAGGTAGCAACCGGTTAAAATGCATTAAAAGCCTTAAAAAATAAAAAATTTTATTTCTGGAAATATGTTTTTTTTTTTTTTAAAAAAATTTTATGTGCGTCCTATTCTCCGAAACTTCTTATAGTCTTAGGTTGATAGTGTGAGGCCCCACACATCACGTTTTTTGGGGCCACTTGTACCCAAAATAAAGTCTGTCAAATATGACCTCCGGAAATAAAAAATAGTTTTGAGATTACAATATACCGGAATTTCTATAAATCAGAAAGAGAAAAGCAATTTATTATTCCTTGTTTTGTTTGATTTTGAGATAAATTTATTTTTATTAGATATTTTGAACATGTTTATTCTTTAATTTTTTTTAAAAAAACTTGTCATTTTGTCAGGATCTATTAAATCTTTTCATTCTAATGGGAACGACATATTTTTCCAATTGCTTTTTTGCCATCCTGTGTTCTATTTTATATTTTTTTATTCTTCTTTAATTTAATTTTGACAACTTGATCTCAGTGGAACAGAAGTACCGAATGGAAGTTCTGAAATAATCAGATAAAGTTGTTAAATATAAAATAATGAAAGAAAAAAAAAATTTCATAGAGTGTTATAAAATAATATATTTTACAAAAAAAGAACAAGTAAAGAAAAATAGATTAGATTTTGCGATTTGTAAAAAGGTAGGTTAATAATACCGAGTTGAGCTGGAGGTATGTATGTAACGTAATATTTATTAAAAAAAGAAGGAACAGGAAATGGCAGTTGTCGGCGTAAAAATAAAAGTAATTTCAATTTAATCTCGAAGAATTCATCACTTGCAACGAAATATCTCCACGAGGAAATTGCAACACAAAAAAAAAGAAAGAAAGAGAAAGAGGCTGACAAATTAATTAACTTCACGTCATCGCAACTCTACCATTTTATATTATTATTATTTTATTATCTTATCCGGTTATTGTGTTCGTTTTGTAGAGCAATACCCGCTACTAGGCTCAACTATTCATTCCACACACCTCACTCGTCCAGAATATTACGTTTACCATTGTTTTCAAATATCTATTTTTTTGTGTGTGAACTCGACTCCCACTACTACTGTCGTGTCACTACCTTATTTTATTACTATTTTTTTTTGTTGCAATTATGAAAGGATTGAGTTAGAAAGTGATTTTACAAAATAAACGACAAGTTTTTTTTTAAAAAAATGGGAATTAAGCATACTATTGCATTGTTCATTTTTTTATGTGTGTTTCCTTTTTTAATTACCGCATGTTTAGTACAAAACAAGTTTTTCTTTTTCACACTTTTTAAAACTTGTTTTCTATATTTATATCGGGGTTTTCAATTTTTGGCATAATTCTTTAATTTTCATGTATTAGTTACAGTATTTATTAAGCCGAATAAACAAAGTTTAAATTTGGTTCATTTCCACCTTGTCTACATGCTTTAATTTCTAAAGCATGCGCATAGCTAAATTATTAGTGTTACAAACTTAGTTGAAAATACAAATGCCAACAGCGAGAACGTGAAGTTATTTTTTTTTCTCGTATTTTGAAACATTGTTTACGTGAAAAGTTTGCGTTTTATAATTTTTTAAAAACAATAGATGATAAGCAGTTTATACACGAAACTTTGTAACTATCGCGTATCATTTCTTGATCATAAAACTCGATCGCGTCTATCTGGGGATCACCATATTCATCATACATGTAAGCCTACTGCCTTTTGGACAGTTTTTTTTAAATACAGTATACAGTACAGTAAAACCCGTTTACAGTGCGATCCCTCTTATTGTGCGATTTTTGCCCGGTTCCTTGAACAACACCACTGGAACATGTGTTAAGAAAACCCCGCTTGAAAGGCGATTAAAGTGCGACCAGGTTTTGGTCCCGAGATTGAAAGTCTTATACTGTGTAGTGCACTCCATTTGAATGAATTTTTTCTATAAAAATTCTAAAAAAATTTTCTTCAGTCTCTTGAATCGCACTTTAAAAGGGTTTTACTGTGCATGTATTAATTTTAACTTTTTTTTTTATAAAAAAATTTGAACATAGCAGTTCATAAAATTTGAGTTGTATAAAATTATACATGTTATGAAATTAATGATAGAAAAGATTAAAAAAAACAAGTTTATTTTTATTTTTCTTAATGTTTATTTATTTTTTTTTCTTCTTTTTTTTATCTTTTGAAACACAATTTCGTGATGTTTATATTTTTTACAAAGAGAAGAAGAAAAAAAAAGTTGCATATCGACTCTAGATATAAGATTTAGATGACAGCGCCCTCTGGACGTGTCGAACGTTGTCTGCACCACCGACTGTATAAATATGGATTAATCTAAGTAACTGATCAAAAATCCATCAACTGATCAAAAAAATGAAAGGAGAAAGAAAAAAAATATATATATGGCATTTTCATCCCTTGTATTTCGCCCTCCTTCTTTTCATTTTTATCTCGGCACGTTTGAATGTTGTTGACATTCTTCGTTGCTGTTGATTCTGCCGTTAGGGGTCGTAGACGTGCACGAGTGAGGGAGAGAGAAACGATGGAATCGTTAGGTGATGCGTGTGGGTATCTATATTTTCATTTTTTTTTTTTTTTTGTCTTTCGATTTTCATCTTTTTTTTTTACTTTTATTTTTAGCGTTATTTGTTTCTCAAGCAAAAGAGATGAGTACGCACGCGCATAAGTTTTAAAAAAAATTTCTTATTCTCGTACTTTTTATTCATTCACCCGAGGATCAATCTTACTTATGACACGAAAGGCGTTTTTCTGTAGACTTAAGTAAAAGCGCAACTGGGGGAGAAAAATACAAATAATTACGCTCACCGAGTGCAAATTACGTTGGCTGGGGTTTTACGCACACGCGCGCACGTGTAATGACGCTGTCGTGAATTCGATACTCAATAATGTATAGTGAATAGATCGAATAACGTGTAATCCATTATATACACACGTGTATCAAAATATATTATACCCGGGTAATAAAAGGAGTTGGTGTAGCATGTTGAGTAGAATAGAAGCTTTCGGGCTGTCTTAAGTTAAGGGGTGGTGAGAGGGTAAGGGTTATACCAAGATTCCTAAAAATAAACATTTAAATTTCTTATTTTTTATTATTACTACACTGTATTTTTTTTTTTTTTTGCTTTTTTGTAATGTGCCCCTTCAATAAAGGAGACTTACATTACATTCGTGCACTGCATGATTGCGTTTATCAGGGAAGTAAGAGAATTTCACTACACCAAAGTATTGCAGATAAAACAAATTTAAATTTTTTTTTATTGAAAATCTATAACACACATTGTGCTGTTGAATAGACTTTTTTTAAAAAAAAAAAAATTCATAATTTCGAGAAACATCAAATAAAAAACAGCCGAAATTTCGGGAAGTCTTATCTATAAAATACAGAAAAGTCTCAACTTGCGCTTGAGTTCCGTTCTACATGTACGAGTACATAAACCTTAGAAATACTTTAAAATTTGTTAATATATTATCTACGTTTTAAAAAGTTATTACCGATTAAATTTCGATCAAATTTTGAATCTTCAATCGGTTTTCGAATTTGATGCTTACGTTATAATTTACTACCAGTTCATATTTTTTTTTTTAAAAAAAAAAAAGAATTTTATTGATTTTTTTCTCAAAAATCTAAAATAATTCCCGAGTAGTTGAGATTTGCTCATAAAAATTAAAAAGCTCTGAAATGAATGAAAATGGTTGCGGCACTCTGTAGGAGGATTGTGATGATCGATTTCCTTGAGTTCAGATAAAAGTAGACATTAAAAAAGACGCGTGTTTTCATATTTGGGAAAAGGGGGCTTCTCTCCGACTTTATTACTCGTACTTTATATGATGATGACGATGGTGGCGCTTGCCTTTGCCTCGCACGCTGCTTCTACAATCCTAGATTTATAGTTATTAAGCTCTAAAGTCACGTTTGCAATTTAGTTAAGGCATTTCTTTTCCTTCTTCCCGCTTTTTAGCTTGCTCCGGTAGCGGTGCTGGAAAAGGAAGTTTGTACGCGATTTATAATTGTAATACCATCGTTTTTATTATTGCCTACAGGGGACTCTGACATCTCTCTTTGCATTAATATCTCTTCACGGTAAATACACCAAAGTGAGGAAGCGCGAGTGAGGGGTGAGAAATGGTTGAGTTGGGTGGAGAGAGAGAGAAAGAAAAAAAAAAGTGCTGAAGAAGGATGAAGAGTGGGTGGAGAAGTGAGGATTCCGATTATGAATGGAAAGTCGATTCACGATATTTTATTGCAGGGTATTAATCGAAATGCAATGCGATTGGCGCCACTTAACGAGCTCTCACTTGCTTTAAGCGCCATTTCGATTAGTGTAAAAATCGAAATAAATACCTTGTGAGAAAATGATTGATTTTAGCTAATGACGTTTTATTGCTCTTACTATTGGATCTAAATATTTTTAAAGATTCAATATTTTTTTATGGTTGCATCTTTAAAAGGATTGCTTTAAAACTCTTAATATAAATGTTTTAAAGTAACATACTAAAATACAGTAGAACTCGGCTATAACAATCGAGGGGGTGCATTTTATAATGTTATATCCGAGTTATATTAGAGTAACCTAAAATCCAAACAATGTTTGAGAGCGGTTGATGAAGTTAGATCTATTCCTTCAACACTGCGGCTATAATACGCAAATACTGTATTCATGGACTTATGCGGCAATAGACATTCATTTACAGTAACCATTATATCTGCGTTACACTTTATTTTTAGATGCAGTGCTTATTTACGGTGAAAGTCTTTACTTTTACAAGATTGTTTGAATTTGTTTCACTGTTTTTTAGAAGAAATAAAAAATAAGTTATTAAATTTTGTAAAGAAAGGGTAGGTTAATATTATTATCTTGACGTAATAGCAGAGTATTTTATAAGAGGAATAATAATTGTATGATTGCCACAGGACTCCAGGTATATAGGCCTATTGCGCAGCATAATACAGTATATGCATTCCCATAAAATAATAGCAATACAGGAAAATGTAACTTAAAAGCGATTTTACTACTCGTACATAATTTTGATTGTAACGCAAAAGAGCTTTGGAAAGAGATTTCTGTACGTATATTCAGTGAATCAGTGATTTAGATTATCGTTAATCTCAATGAATCATCAGTCGTCGTGACTCATGATGCTTATGCATTCATTGATCTTGTTTCTTCCTCCATTTGCTCTCTTTCAATGTGCAAGCTTTTATAGTTTCTTTTTATTTTGCGATATTATTATTGTATTTCAGCACTGTGGATACAATTTTTTAAAAAAATTTTATTTTATTTTTACAATCCGATTTTATGTTTAATTTTTTTTAAGTTACAATTTATCTCAATCCCCATCCCTCCCTTTTTATTTATTTGTTTAACATCTGGAAATAGATATTTTTTTGCTATTAATTATGTTTACAAATTTCAATAAAAATGTATATTTTATCGTTATAATCTGCTTTAAATGTCAAATACCTAATCGATATTTTGATCGCATAAATCGCCTTTAGGAAGCGCGCGCCTGCATTCAATTTTTATAGCGATGTCGTGAACAGCGTCTGAAGTTGCGGTTTGTACAACTTGTGTATTATTCGAAACCACACTTCCGATGCCATTCGCTCGCCCGATTAGAATAAAATTGAATGAAGAGCTTTCCAAACTTTATTAGCTCTAGTTGACACAAAATCGAAAAAGTGGAATTAGCCCCGACCATCTTCCTGTTTACCATCAAGTGGCTGACTGTTTGGGGGCGTCGGAACAGCTTCTCTCTCAGCGTCGAAATCAATTACCTACCCGTTGTGGGTGGGCAGGTGGGAAAGGGCCCACTTGAGTGACATCACGTTTAATTAGTTCAAGAGGTTAATTACGTTTATCCATTGTTTCTGATAGATTTGGATGAGTAGAAGGCATTACGTAGCGCGTTTACTTAGCTCAAAGTCTAAGCCGAGCTGAGGCTGAGTGGGTAGTTGGGGGGGGGGGGGGGGGGGTTGAGGGAGGAGCTGGAACATTGTTTATCGATCAGCTCCGAGTTCCACGCGATGAGAGGAAGTGCGTAATCAATTTTGAAGTGTAGTTTGTGTTGATTGATAAATAGCGAACAATTTTTATTAAGTTGTCGGTTTATGTCGAAATCTTCTTGGCTTTAATTACATTTTCTTCTCTTTTTTTTTTTTGGTTGGAACGGGTAAAAAATGAGTCACGGCGGATCCTAATTTAGTGCCCGGGTGGTCCGATGACCTGACCTCTAGCCAAATTAACGTCACTTTTATAATTACCAGATTTTAAATTATTTTAAGCATAAAATGTACGAGATAAGTTTAGAGAGATTTAATTGCATAAAAAAAACCGACGTAGACAAGTAAACAACAGGAGGAAACATAGATGGGGCAATTTTGGGTGATCGTTTTTTTTTTTAAATTTTTTTTTTTTTTTATGATTGTCATGAATCATCAAAATTTGCTAGAATAGATAACTAACGATGACAAAATTCAAGAAAACATATTAACAATAATTATTTAATTATTATGCTCAATTTCAACATTTTTAAGCGTAAAGTGGCATATATTTCTATTTTCTTGGTTTTCAATTTTTTCCCCATTTTTTTTTTCTAATCACTGTTCGAAATATATTATAAATAATATGAATGTAGTATTTCTTGTTGTAAATTTTATTTTACTTTATTGAATACTGTAGAGCTAATTATCCGATTATTGCAGCAAGATCTTGTACATAAATGTTTTAATTTGGCAGGCAGTAAATATCTCGGAAAGCAAAAAAATAAAATTTTCAGGTGGAATTATCGTTTGTTTTAATTTATAAAATGCATGGTGGCACTGTGTTTTGCTATTATTTTTTTCTAGTACTTTACGTGAAGTAAACGCACTAATGAAAACGGTTTGAAAAACAAATTTTTGCAGCGTTTTAATTAGTCTGTGCTTTAATTTGTTAAATGACTAATTGCTTCTATGAGCAAAAAAGTGCGCTGAATGTTGGAGCATATTTGAGATCTTTGAATCGTTGAGAAGATAGTCTACTTTAAGTAGGAGAAAGATAAATATAAATTCCGCCAAACGAGCGTTTTGTCTGTTTGAATGACGACTTTTACGAGCGTTTTACGCTTTTTCTTCGTCAAGTTTTAACTTTTCAAAGTCTGCGGTGTAAATGTCGTCAGAAACAATAAAAATGATAGTTATTTTTCTCGAACGAAATTAAAAATCGCCAGTAAGCATTATAACAAAAGACGGGGGGAAGGGGGGGGGGGGGTGAGGATAAATGGTCGAGGGGTTATAGTTGAATAGGGTTTGGGCTAAATGAATGAACGAAGAAAACGAGGAGAAAAAAAATTAATATTTTTGCGTCAAATGTCGCAGAAAATCCCAATAAAAAGCGAATGGAGGCCGTTAGATTAAAGTGTCAATCTTAATCCGTCAAAGTCTCATTCATTATTTGTGTTAACCTTTAGTTGGTGTTGTCATGGTAACCCTGGCGTTAAACTCAGGCGGTGTTTTATTGAGCATAGCGGCAGATGGAAAAAAGGTGTCGCTCGGCGTCGTCAACACATCCCGTCACCAAGGGTGTTACGTTTTCTATTCCAACTGCAATTAGTTTTTCAATTCCGATGGCTACGAAACGAATGAATGGAAGGTGAAGTCGAATGAGCTTTATCGAGGGGGGCACCTACACGATGAAACAGAGTCGACCACGTCTACCTTAGTAGCCTTTATTCATTCGTACCCTTCAAAATTGCGTCTAAAAAGACCAAGAATTAGTGTTGGCGGGACTAATTATTTTCTGAAAACAGCAACAAAAAATAGCACAAGTATTTTCTAATTTCGTCTTTTTAGCGAAAAGTTAGCGTGAAATATTTAAAAATCCCATTACCAAACCATCACTGAACTTGTCTAAACTTGTTAGTTTACTGTTAAAATTATTGATTTTTTTTTATCTTATGACTTCTTAGCACAACTTGCGACGTGTATTTAGTTTTAATTTTAATTTATTGACGTACAAATTAACTGAAACTGTACAAGAAATACAAGCTAATAATAGTAAAGTTAAACAATTTAGTTCTTGTTTGTAACAATTGAGGGTCAATACTTAATCAGAATGCCCCTACTTATAAAATGCTACGATAAAGTAAACGGCACTAAATAAATTGATCGAGTATGAACCAGCTGGTATGAACAATAGTATCAGAGGCGCCCCTAGGAGTTTGGTGACCCTAGGCGACATAGATGATTGGTGGCCTTTATTTAGCTAAAACATGGTTTGCATGGGTGAAAGTGTAAAACATGTTATTTTTAACTCTTCTCCGTGTGCCACTTTTGTATAATTTTAATTTTTGTTTTAATTTTATTGTTTTTTCGATTTAGTTTATAATTTTTTTTTTTTTGAATTTTTGCCATCTTTTATACTGTATTTTTAATTGATGGAGTTTTGTTATTTATTTAAGTTTTCTTACTCATTATTTTCAAATGGAGTTTTTATTTAATTTATTAATATTAATCAATTAATTTTATTTAGCACCAGTACCCACTTTTAATTTTAAATTTTTTTTTTTTGAGTTTTTGCCTTGGACTAAAAAAAGTAAACAATTTCTAATGGCTTTTTTTTTTTTCTTTTTCTGTTTTTAGATCAATGCATAATTTACCAGTTTGAGGAAGTCTTATAAAAGAGATAAAACTTATTCAACTCTGTGATTTGCTGACTATTGGCGCGTCCAACATTAATGAGTCAAAGGTAGGTCTAACTTAATTTAACGCTTGCTAGTTGTACTTTAGTACTTTCTGCTTTCATAATTATTACAAGGTTGTTTTACATTTGCGATGTTCACTTATAATTTAAGTAGAATGAGGGGGGAGGAATTTTATTTGACAGGGGAGATTGTGTTTACAGTTTAACTTGTTTTATTTGAATGGAGAAGCAGAGCCATATGTTACCTGTGGGGACTTTAATCAGTGCCCGCATTTGTTATTTGGGTAGAGGACCAAAGCCATAAGTTAACAGCAGAAAGCCATCATCATATTTTTCAAGGGGTTATTTTTCTAACTTAATATTGAGGGAACTTATCTTTGTATCAAGTAGCATTTAATTTATTAATAACATCTTGACAACTCTTAAAAATAACATGAAGATGTTAGGGTTAGGTGACTTAGCTTTTTGTAAAATTAAATTTAAACTTAATTTGAAAAGATATAAATTTTCTAACCAGCCATGCAGGATGCAACTTAGTGCCATGAGAGAGCCATCAGAAAGTCTACCTTGTTTTTTTTAATCATGCAGCGACCAATTAAATGTGGAGCGTAGTAGTGGATAGCTTATTCCTTTTTCAGAGAAGATACTTTCCAATTTCCGCCTGTTATTAAAAAAAATTGACAGGGATAATAGCGAAACTCTGGAAGATTTTGTGTAAAAAAATAAGTCTTTTGTAAGTTTCAATGCTTTAATCTAAATGGTGCACATATCGACAATAATATATAGCACATATAAACAAACATTGTTTTTAAATGGTTATTACATTTTTATTTCATTGTTATTGAAATGGTATCAGAGTTTTTATATTTTTCTTATATTTCTTTTTAACATGGAACAATTTTTAAGTTTTTATCTTTGCTAGTTTTTCAATAACAGGCGGAAATTGAAAAATTTTGGAAAGATAAAAAAAGCAATATCCAAAATTATTTTAAATAAAATTTGTAAAATTAATTTTTGTTTTATTCATTATTAATACCGGCAGTACAAGTAGTTTGAATTAAAGTAAGCTCAAAATCAGTGCGCGATTTGAGCGTTCTTTGGTTAAAGCTTATAATAAAACAAAGAACCGCCATACTTTTATAAATTCACATCTTTTATTTGTTTTTAATTCTTCAGAAATGTTGCGTTTAAAACAAAAATATTAACTTTTAGACGGAATAAAAGTTAGATTATTATAATAAAAAAATCTATTTTTTTTCTTTTAGTTTTTTTTTTGTGAATCGATCAGATGGATAAGAGTTACATTACACATAATAACAAGCATTAGCTGAGCAAAGCAACTTTAATATAAACTCGCATTTTAGTCGATTTTCCGAATTGAGTACACACGATATATTTATAGAAAGATATGAAGAGTGAGAGAGAAATATAGAAACGAATCTCCGAGGGATTTTTTTTATTAGCTAGCATTATTTAAGAATTTATGAAGCACGACCAAGTACGTGCACTCATAAAAATCCACGTTCGAAGCTTCTTTAGCGAGTTTTCGTACAGCACAACATATGAAATACCACGCAACACTCAACTCTTTCATATTTACAGCACACTGAGTCGAATTGCGACAACTCATAAAATAGCATTTTATAAGAAAAACGTGAACATAGATGCAGCTTTTTTTAAGGCTTTATAAAAAACATAAAGTTGTCGATTTTGATTAAAAATGAACAAGGTTGAGGTCATTTTCATTCTAATTTAACCAGATGAAGTTTGCATTCTAAAGCGTGAGTAATAGGAATGATCATAGACGGGTTCCATATGAAAAATTATTCCTTTAATTAAAATGTATTTTACTTTTAAAAGATTTTACTTCAATGAAATATGGGATAAATTTCTTACTGCTTTAAGTAAATGAGCATTTCTTGATTTGCTACTGTAGTTTTTTTCATTTGAAATTTGGCATTTTGTGAGGAAAAAAAAATTAATAAATATAAGGTTAGAAATGACGAATAAATCTCTAAAAAATATGTGCTATTGCTAATTGGAATGCTATTTTTTAATATACAGGTATGTAGAAAGATGGATTTTAGCACGGAAATTCAATAGAAATTTGTTAGAATGTTAGTTGTACCAATTTCATCGCAACGAACAAATTGCCATTGCTACTAATTTCAATGCACTGTATACAGGCTTTTTTGTATTGCTTATAAATTTATTTAATAATGTTATGTAAACCGCCGAATTTAATCCGTCTTTTGTTGAAGGCTGGGTAAAAGTGAAAATCCTGGCAATGCACACGCATTATTATAGAGGGAATTATTATTATTTTTAACTAACTTAAGTTCTTTGGACTTTTTCGGCTTCCTCGTACAAATGAGATAATAAAGAATGGAGTTTGCTAATTGATGTTTACGGTGATCGCGTATGGAGACTATAAGAGAATACGGATAAGGTGGGCCAAGGGAAAGTATTAAAATCTGAAGGAGGAAAACCTACTCTCGTTCCTAATTGTTTATCCAAATATTTTAAATCATAGAACAGAGATGTAATCCTCTTCCGTCATCTTCTACCATGTTTACTTCCAATCGATTTCTCTTTCTCATTGCTTACTTTTTCTCGCATATTCTCTCTCACTTGGCGGCTAATTAGAAAGACGGCAATTTTTAATTAACGAAAAAATATTCTAGCTCGAAATAGAAAGACCGAGAAGGAAGAAATGAGTGGGTCTTTATTTCACTCCCATATGAAATTGCCAAACAGCTACTTCTAAAATTACCGGTATTAACATGTCTATTTTTTTTTCTCTCTCGAGCTTTAAAGATATGTTAGAAAAGCTGAAGTCGTGAGGTTCTTAAAAAAAAGTTGAAAACTATCAATTGGTATAATTATATTATATACAAAAATATTATGTAAAGGTAGGGACAATAAGAATTTTATTTGGTCTCTATGAAAGTTATTAAATTGTTTCTAATTTTAAATTATGCAGAAGATTCTCGACTATTTTAGTGGTTAAGAAATTACGACTATTTTCTTGAATTACATGTATTTGCAAAATGTTAAAAAAAAAAGTTCTGCAATTACAAAAAACAATATTATGCATACGAATATTCACTTAGTTTAAAGAAGTACAATCAATGTGCATTCCTTGCACTTAACAGTGGGCTACTCCTTTTAATTGCACAATGATCAGTCTTGGTGATAATCGAAAGTCTGGTAATCTATAAATAATATTAAGTCAACGGTTTTTCACTGGTTTAACAATTATTATAGGCTACACAGTGGGTTGGAATTTTTTTTAACTTCGACTCATCAAGAGTGTAGTTTGGTGCTAAAATAATTAACATTTTTAAGTTTTTACTAAAATTTAACCGGTATTCGTTTATATTCTTTCTCGCAATAATTTCGAAATGCTCGCTTTTGCCGTAAACAACATTTTTGCTTCTACGCACAACAGACATGCATAAAATATATTTCCGAGTTTAAATTTCACCGTATCACTTTGAACTATATATTTATATATCAGTAATTTGACGGCGTAAATTGAATGACGTTGAAATATGGATCGGTGCTGCGTCTTTTTTTTCCCTCTTCTCCCTACCGCAACCGAGTCACAGCAGTGCAGCGCCGCCAATTGAGTTGTAGGCATAAACTATCATTTATTATTTGAAGGAGTTGTCAGTGACACATAGTGACACGAGAGGGAGGAAGTAAATAGTCAAATTGTAGGCTTTTCTCCGAGCTCAACTATAGTAAAACTACGGCCGAAGCAGAGTGATGGAGATGGAGAAAGATGAAGATGGAAGAGAAGGAAAGGAAAGAAAACTTTATGAAATTTTTCGTAAAATTTGAATTACATGTACATGGAGAAACGAGGGATGTGAGGGCGGTAGTGAAGGGTGGGGGGGAAGAACATTAAGACAAAGAAGGCGGGATCAGTAGTGGGTAGGAAGAAGAAGCGAGGGGAGAGAACGATCATAAATTTTACGATAACTGCATTTTGCAACGTTTTTTTGATGAAAGTATTGTTGGTGCTTGGCGAATCGTCATATTTTGCACCCGGCACGTACAGATACACAACTTAAAGTGTTAGCGAGTCGTCTGAAGAAAAAAAAAGAAGAAAAAAAAAATGCAATAAACATTTTATATCTGTATCCGAGGGTCAATTTCCGTTTTATTCTATTCGGAAATTGCAAAATATAAGATTGTTAGGAACGCACTCATGCGGAGGTTCCCGTCTTTGTTTTTGACCGATTTTACTGTCCACACATTGCTTCATTCGATAGCAATTGCGTCTTTTATTATTTCTCACACCACAGATTTTTGATATTTGCTCGCTCTATATTTCACATTTTCTAGCGACCGCACCTCGCCGTCAATTCCACTTTCTCGCATTTTTAGAGAAATGTTTAAATCCAACTTTATAGAAACGATGCATGGTAGTAACACAACTATTTCATTACTTCCCCTTGATTGTAGCTTTAAAAGATTTCTTTTGTCGGATGTATTTGTTGTCGCATTTTGTTATGAATGTTTATTTGAATATTATTTATTAATTCTACAATCATGTGGCAAATTACAATTTAAAAAAAAAAGAGAAAAAAAAAAATCTATAGAAATTGGTATGGTAATGCTACTTTTGAACTTGATATTGTACCCACTATTTATACGGTTATTATTTATTTATTATCTCTACCACATCGGTGACTAATTTAAAAAAAAATAGAACTGTTACTACATATAGGCTTTAGTACAGTAGGCTATATTATGTTCCAGTAAAAGCGTTAGATTTAGTACATGAATTTAATACTTTTAGTACTGATTATAAACGTAAATTCAGCAAGAGTTTTTGTTGATTCTCAGTGCGATATTTTCAAGGGAAAAAATCTTAAAGCCGAAATTTCTCACCATTTCACTCAGGACAACGGTGAAAAAGTGACGTCATTTAAGTCGAAATAAATTTTACACATTTACGTCGTAGAAAAATGTGAAACAAAAAATTAATTCTCGCATAGCCTAATAATTGTTTAAAAAATTTTTATCATAGCTATTTAGCAATTTATATTGTAAATTATGCAAAACTATGCTTAGACAACCTACTAGTGCACCGCTTATAGAAGCAATATTTGTACGCGAGAGAAAGCGGGTGTTATTGTTAAGAATTAACGCTTGTTGATTTTGATTTCCATTTAACTGTTGAATAGAAAAAAGCGCTGTAGTATTTACTTTAATGGATTCTTATTTTGAAATGTCTAATATGCATTTGCCCGTGACGTGTCAAAACAACATCGCTCTTGGCATCCTCATTCACTTTTCCTAAGTCTTTTTCGATGTTTATTTATCTTTGCATAATGGCAGTTGAGGCTGTCGGGTGTGAAGATGCGAGGTGACGTCACACCTTATAGCCCGCAGACTAGCAAATTGTGAATACTGTACAATGTTTCTCGCGCTTTTTATTTAACATTTTAGCCCGACTGCAGTATATTATTTTTTGACAAACGTATTTTATATTTTCGTTTGCGCGGGGGAAGTTGGTTTGTCACCTTCTATCTATTCACCTCTGTGGAGTTGCCACGCCTACCACCCCTAGCTTACTGACATTCTAATTTGTGTTGTGATTGACATTTATTGATGTTCTAAAAAAATATTGGATTGTTAAATGTCAGGGCACATGGTGATGTCAGCTCAAACGGAACGAGATTCAGTCTCCATGCAATTAGTGCCGTGGCTTATATCAAAAAATGGAGATGGTACCTATATTAAAACTTTTTCCGTGGATACGCGGATTTAATAGATAAAAAAAAATTATGCATGCATGCTCGTTGCTTCGTAAAAAAACATTACACAGGTTATACCAAATTTAAGAATATTTCCGAGACTTTTTGCACTTAAAAATAGGTTTAAGTGGTCTTGCATTTTTCAAACAAGTTTATATTGATGTTTGGTTGCGCAGTTTTACTGTGGACTTAAAAAGAAAAATTGAGAAATATATACGGTACTGCATATAAATATATTGCTTGCTTGCTTATTAAGTTGCCTGCAGAATAGTGATCGAATGTCAGCCATATTGTTTGTGTTTGAAACTTACGTCACCTTTTACTACTCTTGGTTTATCATGGGGAGAAAAAGTCAGAGAATGGAATCATTCCGCTAATGAAAAACGCTCCCCCTTAAGCCCCGGATTCTTATCCCCCCTCTCTCCTTCCTATAAAAAAAAGTTTAGTCTTTAAGCCCTTGATGGCTGAATAGATATGAAGTTGGAAATTGAAGACATACACGCAATGGGAAAGGAAAGGGGAAAGGGATATTTATTGCCCAGGAGTGCAACTCGATTGCCTTCACTATTGCGTTTCATAGTTGATCATACAATCAAAATATCTGCCTGGTAGAATATTGTACGGGTTGGGGGTTTTCCAAAATAACTATGAAGAAACAGCATGTCTCAATTGACAGTTTGATGAACTATCTATTCCAATTACAGACACCTTTACAATATGACCGATTCCCTAGCGTTTATTTACATTGACGGTGGAGGTAAATGTGATTGAGCAATTTCATTTCGTTTTTCAAAATTTGATTTTTTTCTTCTCCGGTGTGTAGTAGAAAACTCTGATTCTGCGTTTCTAGATCTTCTTTTTTCTGCTTAGATGGTAGAATCGTGGTTTTCTTTTTATAAAAAAAAAATATATTTAATGTAACGACAACTTGTCCTTATAATTAAGCAACAATTGGTTTAATACTGTCTAATGTACATATTATAATAGAAGAATAGGAAATTATCTTATTAAAATTTTCAAAACTTGGCATTAAATTTAAAAGAAATCAAATTATATTCTAATGATTTTAGGAAATGGTTTCACGAAACTAATCTGATTTTAACAGTTACTGTAGCCTTTACAAAAAAATTAATGTAGCCTGTAGCATTCTTGTAATGAAATCATTAAATATAGCCTAATTACTACTCGCTGTATAGAATTTTTTTTTATTATTATTTATAATAATGAGCACTGACTGCACTATCTCATAAAAATAATCTTTTAGTAATTGGGTAGCTGTTTATCTAAATTCTAAAAACGTTAAATCGAGGCTTTTCTTTATCCTTATTTTGAAATATGCAAAAGAAGCTGCGAGGTTCGCTCCCTTTCCAAATGGATTTTGATTGAAAGACGGTAATCGATTTGTGAAAGCCAAAGAAAATTATTGGGAAAAATAAGATAAATCGTCCCCAAAAGCGAGTTGGAGTCAATTGATTGAAGAGTGAAAAAGGCAAAAGCAATTCATCACTACGTTTCCCCCACTCACGCGCTTTCTTCATCATTTCTTCGTTATATTAATACTTTTGATACGTCTACATTTGAAACTGTACTCGTGTTTTTATATTATTATTTATTGAGAAAAATATATATATATATATAACTTTTTAAATCCAAGATGCGTAGGAGGCGGGTGAAAAGGCCAACTGATGTTTATTTACCAAAAAAAAATCCTTTTTCCCATTATATTTCTCTTCTAATAATTCTTTGCAATTCATGACGTAGGCTTACTGTATAATATATAGCGTCATGTTTATCGTCGAGCGTTAAAGGCGTTTTATTATTCCAGTTTAGCTTTCGTATTAATTTGCAATCTAAAAAAGAAAAAAAAAGCTTTAATCATCAGCACAAAATAAATAATTGAATTTGTTATTGACTGTTTTTTCTTCCTTTTTTTTAATACTACATTTCAATTGATTGCCTCTTCAAGTTCAATGCGTAGCTATTGTAAAGCTAGAAGCACACTGCCAATCGAGTGGAAAATAATAATAAAACCTCTTTAGGACGAAATTTCTAAATGGGTAAATAATTATTATGATCGATACAGTTTGATTATAAAAATAAATTATTCAATGAAACACCGAGCTCCGTTTCATTATGAGTTTTTTGTTAACATTGGACATGAATTTGAGATTATTAAAGTCAGGGTACGGTGTATCACTAATACAATAACCGGAATATTAATTTGTAACTCATTATAAAACGGGGCAAATGTGTTTTTTATACTGTTATTATTGTTTTTTTTTTTTTTTTAAAAAAATAATAAATAAAAATAAATCAATATAAAAAAATGATATTTTTGTCATTAGTGTTGTACATGCAGTCTTCTTATAAACTTTGGGTATTTTTAAAAATTTCTCTAATTTTCGCAAGTCTACAACCAACAAAATAAGGATTCTACTGTATAGTTCTGCGACCGGCACAACGAAATTTGTAGAAAATAGTTTGATAAAACTTTAGCTTTTTTTCCGTTTTGACAAGAATCAATAATTTTTTTTCAAAAAAATATTCAGAAATTAATACCGCACTGAATAAATGATGTTTTTAATATTTTTATTTACAGTATTTTTTTATTTTTTTATTTATGCATTTTTCGGTTGCGATTTTTTTAACGGTTTTTCGGGGCTGGTACAACGAAAACAAATTCCGATTTCCTCTTGAACTTCGTTTTGCAATGCGTATAATTTAAAAAAAAGCAAAAATGATTTCCTTTATGGCTGCCATTCGATGTTAATGCAACAAATCATACGTATAATTAAATTTTTCTCACGTACGAAGAATAATATTATTTCACAGTTAGTAATTCTTAGCGTTGTAGGCGAGTGGCATTAGTGGTAGTCCATAGGGTAGCAAACGAGCTAGTGGATCGATCGATGTTACCGCTCGAAATGACTTTGAAGAGGGTGAAGAAGAGTGGGGGGGGGGGAAGTGAAAAGATGAGTGGAATGAGGAGGATGGAGCATCTTGTTTATTTTTATATCCTCCAAGTTTGGTGTTCATTCCAGCTTTTGCAATTAGATGTCATTGAGTTGTTGTTGATCGATTATTATCAACTTTCTATCGATTGGGAATGAGGGAAAAAAGAGCAAATGAACGGATGGGAGTCGAGAAATAAATAAATAAAAAAAAATTTATGAGGTAAAGTGGGCGGATTGTAAATGAAAGGGAAGGCGGCAGTGTAGGCCCATGTATTGGTCATCAACAAGATGGCGGTTGGGGTTCACTTCGTGCACTGATTCCCGATGGCCACATCACTTGATTGCAATTCGTTTACTGATCTATCATCCATCCTCCATTTACTTTGCGATCACCTCGAGAGACCTCACCTCATCACCCCCTTTCCCTACCTCCCCATTCCAATCAACATTTTCTCGTTTTCCGCTCGCTACCTCCATTATATTAGGCGTGCGCACGCAGCTGCCGCTCATGTTGTTAGACAAAATTTCACTCGACTTAACAAACAACATAGATGAGGTTATTTCCTCTCTGCGCGCCTACTACAAATTGACCGCCGCACCGATTCTATACCGCCACTCATCCCACCAACAACTCATTTTTTTTATTATTTCTTCAGTACGGTATAAGATAATGTAGTGGAAAATGAAGTCAATTTTAGCTTATAAACGACAAAATGTAATTTATTGAATCTTTTTTTTTTTTTTAGCCTTCAATTTCATTAGCGTTTGAAGAGAAAAAAAAGGCATTTTATTACACAACAGCGACACAGCTCTTACAAACCAAATACATCTCAACTTGAAATTTTTTGAACATCTTTTGGGTAATTATTTTCACTGCCATTATATACCTGTATGGTCCTGCTACAATGCAGGGTGTTTTTGAACCTGTGATCCAAACTCAAACTGGTGTTAGAGTGAACTAAAATAAACAACTTTCAATCAGAAAAAATTGCATAATTGAGGCTCACGGAGTTGCAAGTGTTTGATGGGTGATGCTGCTTTATGATAATCGCATTCAGTTAAGCATAAACCCTTAATTCCAATCTCATAGCAGAAAAACAATGCAGCTTCCTATTTGTGATCTCATAGCATTATTCAGGGGCGGCATGCCCCTGGTGCAAACCCGCAACTCCATAATTTAGTCTCAAATGCAATTTTTTAATCTGATTGAAAGTTGTTCATTTTAGTTCACTCGTAACACTAGTTTGAGTTTGGGCCACGAGTTTAAAAGCACCCTGTATTTCAAGAAATCAGTTGTTTAGCCTACATTTCTGCTGCAATTTTTTATTACTGTAAGTTCATTGAGTTAAACAACTATCCAAATTATTGACTCGTTATTCTACTGGATATTTTTATAACTCAGAAAATTCCAAGACCATATGTGATGACACATAGTCTCGAGAGGACCGGTGCTAAGGGGCACTTTTGTTTCTTTTCAAAAGGATTACTATTTTAAATTTTATGTACAGTATTAATAAAAATATCAAGTAGCTGTGGGGGCTGATGACGGAAAAGGTCCTGTTCTCCTTTTTTTAAACTTTTGAGCAGGGCTATAGTGCAATTTTGTTAGTTTACGAGTTTGATATCCCACAATGCCCGCCCTCATCTTTTCTTGAGACGTTAAATGCGGACACGCTTTTTCCATTAGCTCCACTTCAAGCTTACGCTTTGGCAATTTTCTTACACTTAGGCTACTCTTCGTCGACGCTGCTTTCATCGAAGAAGAATAGACAAGTAATAAAAATAAGAGAAAAAAATATGACGAATGTTGTTATTAAGTTTTACTCGTTCATATTCTCCCACTTATTAAAAAGATTTAAAAAAAAAAAAAATTAAAACATCTATTGAAAAACTTGCGTCGAGATTTAAAGACCAAGTTTATACTGTATTAATATTCCGATTTGATTGCTTGTGCTAACAACGTGCCACAACTTTGTAGTATTAGAGAAAAATAAAAATAGTAAAATTCCAAGTAATAAAATTAAACTATTGTAATGCAAATCTGCGACGCAAGTTTTCTTTTACACAATTTTGATGCCTTGCATAAAGCCGTAAGTTACCTGTGGGAACTTTAATTAGTGCCTGCATTTGTTATTTGGATGGAGGACCAAAGCCATGAGTTCTATGTGCACGTGGTGCTCGTAGTAAGTTTACAGCAGAACGCAATCATATTTTTTTGGTTAATACCTGCTATTTTTGGCAGTTACCATTGATATTTAGGGACTGGATAAAACCTTATCTTGGTATGTGATGCGAAACATTAATGTGGCGTCCACTGCTTCCCCTTCTTTTTTATCAAGACTCATTAAGGTATTGGGTTTTATTTTGCCAATATGGCCAAAATGTATGTAAATAAAAAGCAAATAAGTAACCTGTTCCTGCTGAGCTTAGCTATAGACTGCCTAACACAATATTTTATTGGCTAGCACATTTGACTTTTTTAGTATGAAGTATAGTGTCTCATTTATTTATATCAGCTCAACAACTCTTTAAAATATTAACATGATGTTATGGTTAGGTCAATCTGATTTTCTTAAACAAATTGAAATTTAATTTGATATAATTTTTCCAATCAGCTATACAGGAAGCAGCTTAGTAGGAACAATGATAGAGAGCCATCAGAAAGTCTACTATGTGTTTTTTTAATCATGCAGCGACCACTTAAATGTAAAGTGTTGTATTGGATAGCTTATTCTTTTTCCTGATCGGGAACATATACGCCATCAGCTGGTTAACACCGGCTGCTATTTTGGTAGTTTCCACCTATATCTAGGAACTGGTTAAAGCGTTGTCCGGGTATATGAGGCGATACATTTATGTGGCCCACGCTGCTTCCTCTTCTAATTAGGCTCACTATGGTTTAGGGTTTTATTTCACCATTTTGGTTAAAATGTATGTAAATAAAAAGCAAATAAGTAACCTGTTCCTGCTGAGCTTAGCTATAGACTGCCTAACACAATATTTTATTGGCTAGCACATTTGACTTTTTTAGTATGAAGTATAGTGTCTAATTTATTTACATCAGCTCAACAACTGTTAAAAATATTAACATGATGTTATGGTTAGGTCAATCTGTTTTTCTTAAACAAATTGAAATTTAATTTGATATAATTTTTCAAATTAGCCATACAGGAAGCAGCTTAGTAGGAACAATGATAGAGAGCCATCAGAAAATCTACTGTGTATTTTTAATCATGCAGCGACCACTTAAATGTAAAGTGTTGTATTGGATAGCTTATTCCTTTTCCTGATTGGGAACATATACGCCATCAGCTGGTTAACACCGGCTGCCATTTTGGTAGTTTCCACCTATATCTAGGAACTGGTTAAAGCGTTGTCCAGGTATATGAGGCGATACATTTATGTGGCCCACGCTGCTTCTTCTTCTAATTAGGCTCACTATGGTTTAGGGTTTTATTTCACCATTTTGGTTAAAATGTATGTGAATAAAAAGCAAATAAGTAACCTGTTCCTGCTGAGCTTAGCTATAGACTGCCTAACACAATATTTTATTGGCTAGCACATTTGACTTTTTTAGTATGAAGTATAGTGTCTAATTTATTTACATCAGCTCAACAACTGTTAAAAATATTAACATGATGTTATGGTTAGGTCAATCTGTTTTTCTTAAACAAATTGAAATTTAATTTGATATAATTTTTCAAATCAGCCATACAGGAAGCAGCTTAGTAGGAACAATGATAGAGAGCCATCAGAAAATCTACTATGTGTTTTTTTAATCATGCAGCGACCACTTAAATGTAAAGTGTTGTATTGGATAGCTTATTCCTTTTACCGATCGGGAACAAATACGCCATCAGCTGATTAACACCGGCTGCCATTTTGGTAGTTTCCACCTATATCTAGGAACTGGTTGAAGCGTTGTCCGGGAAAAAACGGTTAAATAACTCAAAAACTAAGAGAGACGCATGTAAATTTTTATGCAAATTGGATCACTAGTTTTTGAGTTATGAGCAGTTGAATTTTTGAAATTCCCTTATTTTAGCCTTCCCATTTAATAGAATCTCAGAATTAGAGCTCAAAGAACAAGTGTGTTAAAAAAAATTTAAAACTAATTTTTTTGATGTAAAATGACCTCAGGAACACGATGGCGGTGTCCGTTAGTCAAAATCTCATCGATTTCAAAAGTTATTTAGGTTTTGTCGTTTGTGAGCTGAAACTTTTCTTCATCCGGGGTATTTTTTGAAACTTCTCGATTGAATAACTCAAAAACTAAGGAAGCTAGAGACTTGAAAGTTGCGCCATCGTGTAGAGGACGTCATTTTACATACACATGTAAATTTTTATGCAAATTGG
>JAQGAZ010000135.1:0-96381 GCA_034692225.1 Polydesmus complanatus
AATAAAATCAGCTAAAAACTTGAATAAAATCAGCTAAAAACTTGAATAAAATCAGCTAAAAACTTGAATAAAATCAGCTAAAAACTTGAATAAAATCAGTTGAAAAGTTGAACAAACTTAATTGAAATGCAATTAAATTTTATTAAAATTTAAATAAACTCAGTTTAAAATGTAAACGAAGCTCAGCCAAAAATATGGGAAAAATCATCCAATATTTTGAATAAATTGAACTCAAAATTTTGAATAAACTCAGTGAAAAAGATGAAAGAATTCAGTCGACCATTTCGAATACCGGTACGCACATCCAAACGTTTAAACAACACACAGCTTCAAAATTTTTTTGAATGAATCCAGCCAAACACATTTTATATATCTATAGATTAGCTATTTAAAATTAAACGTTTTCGTTCGAAATTTGGCATCACCGACAAAACACTGTTATTTTATTTATTTCGAGGACCATATCTTCCCCTCCCACCCTTCAAATTCCACAAACTAAAAAAGCACATTTCGGAGGTCGAAAAGGTTTGGTTTTTGTAAATTAGCCGCCTAATTTCCCAAAACAATCAAAATCTTTTTAGCCAGAAAATTGTTTTTCACCCCCCTTTTTTTTTTTTTTTTTCCATTTTTACTGTCTTACATTTTTTTATGTCTTACTAATCTCACTTTGATGTAAATTGCGCTCGACAAGCGTTGAGAAAATGATATACATTAGTTGTGCCGCTAATCCATCGCTACCGGTACCGAAGGTCTAGACAAAAACGTCTTTTAAAGAATCAAAGCGGTGAAAAAGACTCTAATTTCGGCACAATAATTCTTTGTTTAAATTTATTTCATTTTTATGATTCTCGATGAATTATTTTTGCCAACAAATTTTCCCTCCGCCAAAATTTTATTTATCCTGCACAACGTTCTTAATCGCCAAACTCGTTAAATTCAAAACAAAAGTTCCGCTATTTACGGCATTTACGCGCGTTTGTTATTTATAGTAGAAAAAATGTCGATAAAACGAAAAATTCCGCAGAGATGGACAATGTTGTTCGTTGTAACAAAATGATTATATCATTACAGTCGAGATAAACACAAACATTTGAACACTAAAATAATAGGTAATAAAAATTCGACCTTTAAGTCTTAATTTAACCATTTTTACTACCGTCGCATGTTCACCCTCAAGTTTCTATGCCGCCATAGGGTTAGGTTAAATTAAGTTGCCACCGAAATTATTAATCTAGATTAAACCGACTTATACCTTGACGATAAAATTATGTTCTTGGTCGCAACAAAGTATTTTCTCTCAAACTAAGTTCAGTAAAAAAAACAACGTTTTTTCTAGAACAAAACCAAAACAAACTTTTAACCAACGAGAAATAATAAATAAAACTAGATCATTGGGTATCTGCAGGATTTCTTAATCTTGATTAAACAACTTAAATCTTAATTTAACGTTTAGCCTACTGTAACTGTAACTATAATAACCGTCAGTATAAACCTATCAGGCACATGATTTAATAATTACAAACAGTACTGAAACGAGGATTAAAATAATAAAAACTCAATTGACGAAATTTCTTAATCGACGTTCAGATTTAATTTTTGATTTAAAATTTTATCCACCCAGAAAAGAAAAGTTTTAAACACAATTTTAATGCAACTTCTATAAAACTTCTGCAACTTCTATAAAACTTCTGCAACTTCTATAAAACTTCTGCAACTTCTATAAAACTTGCAACTTCTATAAAACTTGCAACTTCTATAAAACTTGCAACTTCTATAAAACTTGCATCTTCTATAAAACTGGCAACTTCTATAAAACTTGCAACTTCTATAAAACTTCTGCAACTTCTATTAGACTGGGATCATAGTAAAAACACAAATTAAATTAAAATTACTGGTCCTCTTCTGAATTTGTTAAGCTAAATTAATCGCCTTAATTTTTAAATAAATAAAAAAAGATTGTTCAATATTAATATTATTAAGAGTAAAACTTCATACACTTCGTTGTATCGATAATTTCGTTTAAATTGTATCGACATTCGTTATATCTACATTTCAGCTAACAGTAGATGTACAATAATAATTCGGGAGAGAGAGGGGAAAAAAAAACATAAAGTAAAAACGGGGTTTGTACAAGTATTGAATAGGGATTTTTTTCGGAAGTGCTTTCACCTGTGCGCTCAATTGCTTGTGACGGAGCATCCAACAACTTCCGTTCATTTTTACGCTCATTCCTTTCTATAAATGATGCCGATTCGTCAATTTTAAATATGTTTCTTGACATTTTTTTTTTTTTTTCTGAAATAACTTTTTTTTTCTCTTTTCATATTTTTCAGCCGGCGAGCAGCCCATCGTTTTGCAAAGAAAAACTGCAGCAATTTCACGAAAATCAGAACGGATTCGCTCCACTCGACGGGGGTAAGCCAAAATATGCCAAAAATTGCGCTATTATGACGTCAACACACCTACTGAAAATATTCACTTTAGCGCTTTAATTAATACATTCTGACATGTGTTTTTCAATCTCTCTTCTTCTTCTTCTATTTTTATTATGAGGAAGGCTTTTTTTTAAATTTATTTACCGGTACTGGTTTACAGAAATTTTCGTTAACGTTAATTTTAAACTAAAGCGCTAATTACTTAGCATACAGAGATAACCGCTGCCAAATTGCTACACTAATTCTTTTCAATATGGATGTGGTACCCAAAAAAAAAAATATCAATTAGAATTAAATTATTCTATTTAAAGCTGGCTTGGAAACGCTTAATTATTATGCGCGACGCAATTCGCGCCGCGTCTACACACTTAAGTCTAAGAAAGTTTTAAGAAAATTATTCTTATTTTTAACAAAATACAGAGAACCAATCTGACAACTCTTATCCCTCTCACTCTCTCATCATAAAAATGATAAAAATGGAATCCGACATCAAATATATTCCAATATCAACATGGGTTTTGCATGTGACTACTATTTTGGCTTAAATCTTGCAGCAAAAAACCAAATTTAAATAGGATTAAGCGAGTCATTTAAGTGAAAATAACTAAATTAATAGAGCTAGAACTGTAGTTAATTACCATATTTGGAACTAAAAGACTCAAAAAACACGTAAAAAAAAATTCATTTAATCAAAAATTCCAATAAAAAAAAAAATTCAGAAGTTTGATTAAAATCACACAAATATTTGAAATCAACTTGGGAAGACTCAAGTAAAAATTTGAAAAAGCTCAATTAAATATTTGAATAAGTTAACTTAAGATTTGAAATAGTTAGATTTGAATTAGTTATAAGTTTAAATAAGCTTAATTTCAAAGTTTTAAGATAAGCTTATTAAGAAACTGGGTTAAAAATTTAAATAAAGTCGATTAACATTTCTAATAAACTCAGTAAAAAACTGCACAAAACTCAATTCAAAAATCTAAATAAACTCAGTTAAAAATTTATTGTAAAAAAAAAATAAAAAAATAAATAAAAACTCATTTATAAATTTGAATAAATTCAAATCAAGAATTTTGAATACATTAAAATCAAGAATTTTGAATAAATTCAAATCAAAAATTTTAAAAAATTAGGTTATAAGGAAGATTTAATTCGGATTAGCAAGATCATTTAAGCTCAAACGATGAAAGTAGATTAATAAAAATTAATCTAATAATGACATATTTTATCCGCGCTCATAAAACACCGTAAACAAAACCGTAAAGACATTTCACTCAATCTGTGTCTTGGCTAAAACTAAATCTCGATTAAAAGCCAATCTTTTATTTTTCCTTTAAAATATTTCGTCTCAAAAAAGTTCGCGTCATCACGTGGGCTTATTTGATCGAATGTTTTTTGGGGTTGACAAGGCCAAAGGAGACTATATATTTTTTTTTTTTTTGCCTTTCGCCGTCATTTGTCATGAAAAAAAAAAAGGTCGAATTTGTGAGCGTGAAAATGTGCACGAAAACACGGTTTTATAAATAACTCTCTCTCTTCTTTTAACGGTTCTCCCTCAATGAACGCGGTCGATCCCATACAGCTACTCCCGTGTAATTCGATCCCCATAAGAAATCCAATCTGGCGTCACGTCTTACCGCGCAATCAATGACAAGCATTCCTCGCACTAACCCAGACCACCCCCCAACCCCTCACCCCTACACACGCAACACTTTTCTCGATCAAACCAATTAATTGAAATCGAATCTAACCACCCTGAAAAATTAACGTCACTTATTTTTGTTGTTGTTTTGTTGATTGATTTTCAGGACTGAATGACAATGTGGTGGGCGGAGTTTCCAGCTTGGATTGTCTGTCACTCATCGTGGAGAGCATTAACACCAGTGATCCTCAAGGATCATCCGGGATACTTTCTTCGGTGTCAATCATTCATAGAGACAATATCGTTTAAACTCTTCAGTATTTTCAACAAAAAAACAAAACAAATAAAAAAAATAAATAAATAAAAAAAAATAAAATAAAATAAAAATTTTTTTTCGACAGTTTTCAATACAATATGTGTGCGTGTTTTTAATTTATATTTAAATAAATAATAACTGAGCGTTATATAAACTATTATGTAATTTAATTTGTTTGGAAATAAAATTTTTAAACAATTTAAATTTTACGTTTTTGTGTACATTTATTTCCTATGAGTTAATATTTTTTTATACATGTTTCACGAAAATAAAGTTTACCATGTCATTGGATTGCCTATGGAAATTAAATTCTATTTCGATTGATTTGATTTTTCTAGTAAAATACTACTAACATTTAATATTGATTTTTTCGTATTTATTAAACACTAACATAACGTTAATTTCGTTAATTACAGAATGGTACGGTATTTACCGTTTACTAGGTCTGCCTATCACACGGGCGTCAAATTTTAATTGAAATACACTGCCTCTCAAAAGTTAATGAAAATGAAGACTAAAAGTGTGCCCAGGCACATGTCATGCTAACGCTTGTTATTTTATTTTCGAATACCGGTACTGTACTTTTTTTTTTCTTCAACAACATAATAATTAAGTTTAAAATTACAAAAAATATATGGGAAAAATTTAACAGCTACAGCTATAATTTTTTGAAAAATTAATGTATTTTATATTTTTTTTTTAAAAAAAAGTTATCCACATTATTAAGAAAATTTTTAGTCAATTAAACTGTAACTCTCTACATTTCCAATTATTGTTTTTTTTTTTTAATGTTGTCCCAAACAGACCGACCTAACTCAGGGACTCCGCTTCGACAAAATTAGGAAATTCTAGAACTCTAAATCTAAGCTCGAGCCCTAAAATTATCTAATTATTGAGATGCAGGGTATCGATTCCTGGTCCTCTCGCACGCAAAGCGAACGCTCTAACACCTGAGCTTCATTCCCTGGCGGTCAAGCCCTGCCCCTTCAAAACTTATAATGAAATTATCTAAAAATTTTAGACAATCGAAAATTTGATTTCTTCTTTGAAAATGTTAGGTGGAGTAAACGGTCGGTAGTCTTTGAGAACCGCTTTCCCCCCTCCCTCCTCACTCCCTTCCCCGTTTTATCTCCCCGTTCACTCCCGCCACAACCAAAGTCGTTTTGAAAAATGATGACTACACGTAATTGACCCGTGACGTGTTTCCTGTCATCGCGCGAGGCGAATTAAGTGGAAAACGTGTGAAATGAGGGGAGCAGACCTTAACCCACTAAACTTTTCCAAACTAATGAATCAAAGCGTAGGGATTAGTGAAGGTTAGGAGGGGCCATGTGCGAACGAGTATTACGCGATCTCAGCGATTACGCGGGATGAAAGAAAGACAGATAAAAAAAAAAAAGTTGTGAATGGTCAGTTGTCGTCACTAGTAATAATAATTATTAACGGCGCGAAGAGTGTATTAAGGAGCAGTAGTCTACGAGACTCCTACTAACTCTCAGGATGCATAAGTCACCGAAGACCGTCAAACGTCATAATACATAAGCTGCGAACACACCACATAGTGACATAGGGCACATTGCGTTCGGCTAAGTCAATTGCACATTTTTTGGTGTATACGTCGCAGTACGAGCGTTGGTTAACTGCGGAATGTATACTCATCAATGGAAAAGTATTTCATTCATTTTTGAATATTAATATTAAAGTTTATTTTCAATAATAATAATTATGAACTTATGTTTTAATGTTGTAAAAGTAATAAATTCGCTGCTCATTTCTGCACAATAATTTAAGCAAATTTTAAACTATAATTTATAATAGGCCTACTGTATTATTATAATTCATATTTGAACAAATAATATTTTTTGAAGGATAATTGGCGATAGTAATGCATTTCGAGCTATTATAAATAGGCTATACTGTATTCTTAAACGATAAACAGCTTAATCTTGAATAATATTTAGTATAATCTTGAACGATATTTAACTTAATCTTAAACGATATTTGGCTTAATCTTAAATAATATTTGGCTTAATTTTGAACGATATTTAACTTAATCTTGAACTATTATTTAACTTAATTTTGAGCGATATGTGGCTTAATCTCGAACGACATTTAACTTAATCTTGAACGACATATAACTTAATCTTGAACGATATTTAAATTAATCTCGAACGATATTTAACTTAATCTTGAACGATATTTAAATTAATCTCGAACGATATTTAACTTAATCTTGAACGACATTTAAATTAATCTTGAACGATATTTAACTTAATCTTGAACGACATTTAACTTAATCTTGAACGACATTTAAATTAGTCTTGAACGATATTTAAATTAATCTCGAACGATATTTAACTTAATCTTGAACGATATTTAACTTAATCTTGAACGATATTTAAATTAATCTTGAACGATATTTGGCTTAATCTCGAACGATATTTCGCTTAATTTAGAACGAAATTTAACTAAATTTTGAGCAATATTCAGCTTAATCTTAAAATATATCTACAGTAGCTTAATATTGGACGTTATTTAATTTGATCTTAAATGATAGCTCATTTGATTCAATCCTGAACATTTTAACATAATTTCGAAAAGTGTTTAATTATTTTTTTTTTAAAGATATTTTTTTTTTAACACAATTTAATTTACAGTATTTGTGAACGATAATCAAACTCATTTTTGAATCACATTAGCACACTTTACCATTACTGTATATTTTAGCTGAGTTTTAATTTTTTATAGCCTACGTCGTATACAAAGTGCCCATCATATCCCTAACAATACTTTTATTTATGCATTATGACATTATGTAATACATAAAAATATTATACTAATAAAATTTTATTGGTGGGGATAAACAGGTTTCTTTACCTGAAATAAATGCATTTAATAACTAATAAATAAACGCAGTAAAAAAACCAGGCTATAAACTTTTATAAAGATGAGACTTAAAACTTCAATAAAAAGAGAAAGTGCCACAAAATACTGAACACATGTTCGGGCTTTGTCGTGTGGACGGGGCTTATCGTAGTAAAAAGGGACTGCATTATACAAAGTTACGTGTAAAATGTCAACACTTTGAAATTAAATACCGAGTGTAATTCACGCCAGCACTCCTTCTCCCCAACCGCAGCAGCACCCCTCTCCCTCTCCCCATGTGATATTCTCCCTATAAGTTTTAAGCTTTAGATTAACGCGAGTCACGTACAAGTCCATTAAAACACCATTTTCTCTTAAGTATACAATCGTTAAAATGAAAGTATTTCCGGAGATTTCGCAGTGTCTCATTCATTTTAGCAGTTTCGAGTCGCGACAACTCGAACGTTGTTTTGTCTACCGATCCTCCTCACTCTTACTACATGTACACTATACATGCTCAGCGCGAATACAGGCAACGCGATGCACAAACCAAAAATGAGAAAATTATTGTACAAAAGCCAACATTTCCACTTTTTTTTTTTTAAACAACATCAAACTGGCTAAATAATGCGCTCGCAAATCTTAAATGGATCGAGTTGAAACGCATCAAACGTTGTTTTCGTTTGTTTTGGCATTTTTAAACGAACGCATTTTATGCTTTATGTTTGCAGCAACAACAACAAAAAAAAACCCCCTCATTTTGGAGTTCGAATGATCTTAGAAAACGCTGGTTAAGACATTTTTGTCCCTTTTTTTTTTTAATACGCTAAACCTCATAGCAACAAATATTTTTCAGGTTTTTTCCTTAATTTCAACATTTACTGTATTTTGAAATTCTATTAAACGTTATAATTTTTTTAGAAATTCTCGTCATTTTATTCTATATTTTTGAAAAATTTAAAACCTAGTGTTTATTGCACTGTAATTAAATTGATTCAATTTAAATACGAGTATTTTATCAAACTATTAATTTATGTTTTTTGACAGATTTAACCAACGTCAATGAACTTTTTATAGTTATGCGATTGTTATAATAGTAGTCTAGATCGCATTTTGACCTGTTATGAACATTATTAATTTTAAATTAAGAGTAAAACAAATTAATTTATTACTGGTATACAGTTTGTTTTTAATATATTTTTTATTGTTGGTGCTTTTAGTTGTAATTAAAATATTTTTTTGTATAAAAGGAATTGATAAACCGTAAAATATTTGGTCCTAATTTTAACTTTTCTATTACCGGTACTGCTATACTAGTACTGTAATTTGGTTTTGAATTTTAATTTCAACGCATTGAGCGTTGTATTTCTAGTTGTTGAATGGCTGGCTTGGGAAAATCAGAAATAACCACGATCGTTTCAGTATAAATGAAACGTCAGGTACATGTATTGCCTCATGCACACTACGAATTAATTTACACTTATTTTACGCTTTCCACCAATTTCGTTTAAATTAGTTACAGCATTTTGAAAATTGGTGAAAATTGGCTTCGCTCATGCTGCATGCATCATCTTATAAACTTACTGCCAGTTTATTTCAGAAGCTTCTCAATATTTCGGTAGAGATATCACTAGTAGCTGTTATTCTTCTCACACATTAAAAACAAAATTAACTAATTCAAAAGTTAATTCTATAATAATTTCTTTTACAAATGCGGATGGGTTGAACTTGTACGCCACGTGTGTGCAGTAAACGGCTCATCTCTTAACGAAATCCGCTATGTTTTTACCTACAAATGAATATTAACCTTTAACTAATTAAAAAAATATACATCTTGAACAATAATTTCTCATTCATTCATCTAATTTATACTGACTATTTAAAGACATAGTCAGCAAAATTTCGAATGCATTTCAAATGCAGATGTATTGAATTCACTGCAGTTGTATATATCCTACCTAGCTATTAAAATTGAGAACACCAACAATCTGGAGCCAATAATATTTGACATTTAGATTTGTGTACAGCAGTACTAAAATTTAAAAAAAATCCATCTCAGTAATTATTATTGTAAACTCCTTCGAAATCATTCGGATTCATTCAGATCTGCAGTCTGTCACAAGTACCAGAAGGCTACACGCGCCACGTCAAACATCTCGCTCGGCAAAATTCAATGGCGAGAGATGAAAAAGAAAACACCTTATCAATAAAATAACATACTACGTGCATAGAAAAACAAAACATAAACAACAATAATTATACACTTTAAACTCTATAGTAAACGCGCAGTCCTGTTTCAAACGGTGAGCTCCAACATGACGCCTTAATATTACGTGCGTGCAAACTTTTACGCCGTATAATAATTTGAAATAAAATAAACGGTGGGGAACATTGAGATACTCATTTCTAATGAATAATAAATACAAAATGATTCATAAAATGATAATTTGAGTAAATAATACTTACAAAACTGCTTTACAGAAGTTGCGCGTTCTCGATCTCCTTTGTTTCAGTTTGTATTTTGAATTAAACTACTACTGTACTATTAAATTTTGCTTTCTACCGAAGAGCTCTTCTTTAAGTTTTACATGTTGCACGTCTCCCTGGGCTCAACCGTTGTTGTAATTAGCCAAAAAAAATAATCGAATAAAAGTTATTATTATTAAACTATAATTTTTTTTTTTTAAAAAAAAAGCATCAACTCCAATGAAGATTCCGTCCAACACCTGTAACCCTTTCGCGCTTCTCCTATAGATTTGAGTGGAAATCACTAGCGCCACGTAGTGGGATTTCGTAGCAACTAATGGTAAACATCAAAATTATTGAGGAAAATTTTGAGCTTCTTTTAACTTTCTAATATGAGCTACATTTTTGCTTTCGAATCGTTAAACGAAATTTAAATCTGGAAAAAGTGTGTATTTCTTTTTATTTATTTAATTAATTAAGATTTTTGATGATGTTATTTATCAAGGAGAATAAAGAAGTCGTGGCAAGTGAGTAGGCTATAGTGGATAGCGTTGTTATAAACAGCTGTTCTATAGCTTATACAAATTATAATAAATTTACTCTTAGCTGATTAAATTTTCAGGAATTTTTGTAGATTAAAGTTAAAAGCTTTGAAATATGAGAAAATCTAGTGGTCAGTATTGTTCGGCGATTGGATGCTCGATGAATTTCGGATCAAAACAAGAAGTTAGTCTGTTCAGTTTCCCAAATCCCAAATGCAAATCTGGAGAAGAAAACGTAGTAAGGTTTGTATATTTTCTTAACTTTTCGAAACGATTATATTATTAATACGGTTACTTGATTCATCTTAGATCCAAGAAATGGGTAATAAATTGTCGGCGCCAAGATTTGTTAAGCAAAAGCGCCGAATACTTGAATAGAAACTGTTGTTTTTGCGCAAAACATTTCGAAGATGATCAATTTATGAACGCAAAAGTGAAAAAGAGATTGGTACACGACGCGGTTCCTACTATATTTCCCCAAATTCCAAATGCGGTGAAAAGGATTCGTTTGAAACGACAAATTTCCACTTTTGAAGGAATTTTGCCTGCTCCGGTTAAGAAAAAATCCAAACCGAAAACTGTACCGGATTTGCAAAACACTAATAACAATAATAAAGTGGACAAAACTTCGGATGAAATAGAAAGGTTTGGAACGTGTTGATGCAAGTTTGATTTATTTTGAAATAACTCAATGAAATTTGAAAGTTAACTATATTTATATGTATAGCAACGAAGGAGATTCGAGTAAACAAACTTCTGGTGAAAAGAGACAGAAACCGTCTTGTTGTTTGATAGATAATTGCAAGAGCAATTATGTGGATAATCCCGACATTACGTTTTTTGGTTTGCCAATTAAAGATGAAAAGAGGTAAAATATTCCTAGATATTCAAAATTATTATAGTAATTTTGATATTACATTGATCGACCGACAGAAGGAAAGAATGGTTGGAAAATATTGGTAAACCGCATTTAATTTGTCAGTGTCAAGATAAAGGACGTTTTTTTGTGTGCGAGAAACATTTTGAACCAGCTCAATTTACAACTACTCGTTTGAAGCGGATCGCCAAACAGAAAAGATTGATCGGTTTAGCTGTGCCAACTCTATTTGCATTAGGTGCAAACGGTAAATGGGGGAGAAAAGCAGTTTCTAGTCAAAAAGCAATGGAAAATTTATCGAAGAAAACATTAGTCTTTACAGGTTTAAATAGAGTTATTTTTTTAATTAGGTATAATTATAATAATTAAGATCATTTATGTTATTGTAGATAACGCCACTCAAACCACAGAATTACCAGTTTTGAAAAGCTCTATTCAAATTTTCAATTCATCGAAATATCCTTTCATATTGAAATGTGACGAAATTAATAGGTAATACTTCTTATTATAGGTTTAATTCTGAGGATCAATTTCGTGTCATTGACCATTGATAAATTTTATTTCCTTTTAATATCGAAATTTAATAGGTCTCAATGGAGATTTGACGATGAAGCAGACGACAATGTAACAGAAGATGATTTGGTCATGTAGGAAATATTTTTTTTAAAACAAAGTATTAAGACAAATTCTAATAAAATATATTTTTTTGTAGTGAGATGAATCTTGATGAAGAGAATTTAAAAAATAAAATTATTTGTGAAACCAATAACAGTAGGCTTACAGTTTATAATATTATTCTTTTAAATTTGTATATCGTCTTATTTCTAACGAAAGAAATTTGTTTTTAAATTAGAAAGTATGGAACATTCTCCTCCGTCTGTCTTGGATTATCATAATAGGATATTAATGTCTGGGATTTGGAATTTCTTCAAGCAAAATGTTGAAACCGATTTTCAACTGTGTTGGACGAACGAAAATGGAGAAGAAATAACGACTAACGTGCATCACGTCGTTTTATCGGCGTTTTGTTCATCTTTGAAAAATGTATCCGAAAAGAAGTTTAAGTTGAATACCAAGTTAAGTAACGACGAAATGGAAGGACTGGTAGAATTTCTTTATTGCGGACGATTCGATTTATCGAATGACCAAATAGAAAATGTGTTGAAAGCTGGGAAAGAGTTAGGATTTCAATTGTTAATCAATACAATTAGGGAAACAAATTGACATTCGTACCTCTTCATTTATATTTTTGGAGATTATAATTAACTCACTATTTTTATTTCAACGCTGTGTAAAATGTAAATAAAAGAATACTGATTTTAACAATGAATTTTTAAGGTTCAGAGTTATAAAAAATAGCAATTTCGAAAAATTAATTTTGCGCTTCTACTTATAGCTTTAAAACTACACAATTTTATAGGAACATGGATATTTTTCCTTACATCAGGAAAAACAATTTTTGAGTTATTCGCGACACACGGAAGATATATTTTTCGAATACACTGTAATTATTTGCCTACTAAAAACCTGCATAAAAAAATAATAGTAAGCTTATTAAAATGGCAACTTTTAAATATTTCTAAAAAAAAAATATCAAACCAAACATTTTATTACCTAAAATAATAATAAAAAAAAAAAAGAAACAAAAACGGGAATAATGTAACTAGTAACCAAAAAAATGATAATTATAAAACATGGCACATTTATACAGTAATTTATAAGTAAAAGAGGAAGAGCGCTGGTTAAAAATGATTATGGCTTAAACTTAACCAAAGGAATATCTTTCGAGTTTAAACATTTATCGCAAACCCATTCGGCGTATACTTCTGCCGTCAACAGATGGTAAGCCGCTTCGGTCAGACCGGTACAAACGCGATGGAACCAAAAATTACACCCGCTTTCGCATAAAATAGCTTGATCGTTGTCGTGCACTTCTTTGTGACAAATTCCGCACGGATAAATCGGAGGAGCGTTGGGATTTTGAGGATTGAAAACCATCGGCTGATCAATGGGGTAAACCTGCATCCAAAAAAAATTAATTGATTTTAAGTGATCGTAATTAAATAAGATACCGTTCCGTTATGGTGGGACGCCTTTTGAAAACATCGTTTTTCCAGGCAAAATAATTAGATTTTATAATTATTAACATCACTATTATTATAGTGGAAATTAATCAAACCAAACCTAACTGAACCTCATCTAAAGAAACCAATTCTATTCTACTCTAAGGATGCACACATGTGTTGTATCGACTTCACATGTACCGGCTGGAGGTTGGGTGAAAAAGCTATTAGTGAGGCTCCAAATGGATACAGTACAGCAAGCTTAAGATAGCTTTCAAATTTACCTAAAACTTCATTTTTACATATTCTATCATCATCACCACACTTACTTCCTAAGACTCAAATTGTTCGAGTAATTACATGTACTTGTACAATCTTATTATGGTAGTTATTAAATTAACCTTCCCAATAGGGGCATTGAAGCTGGAAACCTGAGTCCAGAGGTTAGCGAAACTGACGTCTGAGCCGGCTCTGGTTTTAATGTGCATTCCAGAACAAGATTTTTAATAATCTACGAAATTATTTTTGCCTGTTATCGCATTCCCTCTTGATCAAATGCAGCGTCTTCTCAAAAGGTGTCCCATAATTACACCATAACAAAACAGTAGCCCCAAAAAATAATGCTGTTAATTTGCTTGTTCAATTCTCACTCGTCCAGATGTAACCGTCATGGGTTTGGCATGCATTGCTTGGTTCGAAGGTGGAGTATCGTCGAACGGATTGCTGGCTACGATGGTTTCTCCATAGCCGGTGAGTGGCGGTGGAGGCACGAGATCAGGTAACGACGGGCTGGCCTAATTCCAAACACACATTAACAACGCGTAATCGTTTTAAACGGCATAATAAATCAAAAACCTGAGGTGGATTACTGGCGTTGGAGCCTCTCCGTTGCTTCTTTTTCACGGTGATTGGGCTTCCTGGTTGACTAGGAGGCGAACGAAAGTCGCCCGTGCTGTCTTGGTCGCTATCGTTCGTAGCTAGAATGCGCTTACTTAGACATGAAATTATAACGATTAAACGATACTAACATTTACCTCGAAACCTCGGCTGATTTTTCCGTTCTCGAGGCATTTTCTGTTTTCTTTATTGTTTTCAGCTAAAAATTAAATTTTAACGAGATGAAAAACTAGGCTGTTTACATTGGTCCTCTGGCGGCGGCATAGCAAAGTACGGAAGACCGGAGTAATCGATGTTTTTATTATCGATTTGCTTTAAATACGGAAGCTTTGTCGGCCCTCTTGTTTATCTTTTAATCTACAAAATGTCAACAAACGCACGAGATTTAAATATAATAATTTACATCGAAAAGAATATTAATTTAAATTTAGAGCAAAAGAAAAAAAAAGAACACAATAATTTGTTTATAATTTTACCTTGGTTTATAATATTATGGGAAAATATTAAACTTTCAGGAATTTTTGGCTCTTCATTCATTTCTTCGAAATTTTTTTAATACGAGTAATAATTAATATAAAACGACAAAATGTGCGGTCAAAAATCTTCTAAGGCAAAACACGAGACAGAACAAGTAGAGTTTTCTAACATTATCAACGCCATCCACGTCTTTTGCGCCGAGCATTACATGCAAGCGGTGGGTCGCTCCATTAAACAAGACATCAAAACCGGTAAATGGAGCATCAAACTAAAATCCATCATGGATCACGCGCCCTACACTTACGAAATGTTCGTGCATACGGAAAGCAACTGCGCCATGATCAATAAAAAGAGTTTGTACGGCGCCCATTTCATGAACTACGAAGAAATGACCAAAATCGACGACGTGGTGGGCTTTTTATATAAGAGCGAAGGCACTCTCCAAGAGTTTTACCATCGAAACTCTTCCCTTCCCGACGAAGTCTTGGGCCACATATTTTTGGACGTGGTGGCAGCGGTTATCGATTTGCACCACGTGAGAAAAATCCACTTGAACTTGAACTTTGACAACGTGGAAGTGGTGAAAGACGGTAATTCTAAACCCAATTTATATCACGGAAAACTCAGCGCCTTAGAGTACGTCATCCGTCACCGGAATCTAGACGGTCGGCGACTGGCTCCTCTGGCTCATCGACCGCCGGAGATCATCAAATGGGGCTTTTTAACTCAAGTAAATCTGTGCAAGGCTCACTCGTACATCTTAGGCTCCTTACTCTTCACGCTTTTGACCAACAAATACATGGGCGGGGAAGCTTTCCAGCCTCTCAAAGATAAACAAAACGCCGGCAACACTTACGACAACATCAAGAAGAATTTTCCTCACTTGGACGAAGCTTTGTTCGATTCTCGATTGTCCTCGCGCTTCCAACACCTGCTGAGGGAGATGTTGGAAATCGATCCGGAGCAGCGCGTGTGTTTAAATCACGTCTATTCTTCGTTGAGTAGTTGGAACCCTCCTTCATCGATGGTCATTTCAGGTCCGTGTTTGTGCTCGACCGGCGTATACGCCCCAGGACCTTCAGGCGAAATCATTGCCGTACCACGAACCACGCAGTTAACCGACAGTCAAATCGATAGACTCTCGATTACGACGAACGATTTGTCCGCCAAAGATGAACAACCGGTTGTTGTTCAAAAATCTATCGAAAGCGGGCATCCCATTTGTCCGGTTATTCGAGATGAGCATCTAATTTATTCGGATAGCCGGATTTCTCCACCCCTTGAGCCTAGTATCGAAGTATTAGCCACTTGTAATCGACCGAGCAACGTTTCAATCACCACCAGTACTACAAATCCAGAAGGCAAATCGTCGACTGTCCATCTGGATACCGTGGAACCTCTGAAGGACAACGAGGAATTAAGTTTTCATACCGATGGTCAAGGAACGTTCGTCAACGATGTAAGAGTGGCGGATACTCCTTCGACCAACCAAGCGTCCGCGACGGTGGTTCGGGTACCCTCGCCGAAAACGAAGAGGCGAAGGTACGGGTGGTCGAAAATTCCCACGAAAATAGAGGTTCCAAAGAGCTCTAGAAAAGTGCGACCCAAAGTGTATACGATTGATCCTCAGAGGAGTACTCCGAGAAGGAAGAAGCGCGACCAGGATGAGGAGGACGCCGTGTGGGATTACGACGTTCAAATTAACGTCCCCAGCTCTTCGTCCGAACATAGCGTCAAAATAAAATGATCGATCGAATTGTAAAAATTAATTTTTTTTTTGAAAGAAAGCTATAATTATTAGGTAGTAAACAGCGCGTTACGGTTTATGATTAAGTCATCTAGCTACCGGTATTTATTTAAACGCGCTTGGTCAAAAAATAAAATATTTCCAAACTCAAAAAATTAGAACTTAGGATAGTTTATTACCTGTATTAATTTAATTTTTTTTTTAATATTAAATATAGCGGTTAATTATTAAAAATTAAAAAATACAACGATGGGTAATCAGAAACTTATAAATAATAAATTTAATAATTGAATGCTAATTGAGTATGATACCCAATTAAATCATGGGTAGAGTGTGTAAAATAAATACTCTCTTATAGTAAAATAAGCATAAATTAAGCAATAAATTTTAATTATTTTGTATAATTAATTATTAATAAAATTATTATACAGAATAAAATTATCTATTCGGATTATAATTCCGATTTTGAATATCCCGCAGACATAAAAATTAAGTCGATTGCGAGGTATCTTAAAAGTATCGTTTGATCAAATCGATATTGTAAGGATAAATCGATGTTTAAGCTGCGCGGAAACAAGTTCAAAATCATTTTTTTGGCCGTGACATTTTCTGGTATAAATTAATAATTTATTGTTAAGAATAATAAAACTAATTCATTAGAATTATAAATATAGCGTAAGTTTATTTAATTAAATCCTTCTTCATTCATTTACCTTAAGTAATCTTCATTTTCAGGGGGAAGAAGAGTCCGCTGTTTGCTGGAAAATGAATGTAGATCTTCGAACACACTTGGGTATTATACTCCTAGCTACTAGGTCTATGTTTAAGAATTTTAAAAGACTGTTTTCTATAACTATAGATCGCAAAATACGTCGTGAGAAGGATGAAACGAACTGTCACTGAGTAAGAAATTCTGTTCACCGCTCTCAGTTGATGACGTCTGCTGTAAAATATCGTTACCTGGCGACGAGGATGCGTGAATTAATTTTCCCGCGCAAGTATTAATCAATTTATGCACTTTAGCTAAATGAACTTTTAAATAAGACTTGCATTTCGTAGCGTAAGAGCACAAATGACAAGGAAAAGCGTTTTGATTCTCCCCGTGAGCGTTGCGTTTGTGTCTGCTGAGAGCTCTGTATTTAAAAAGAATTCCGCAGACGTCACAAGGTATTTTTTCCTGATGAATCGTCAAATGTAACCGAAAACTGCTCCTCGTTTTGGTGCAGAAGCCGCACGTCTCGCACATGAACGGTCGGAGTTCGCCGTGAACTCCGTCCTTGTGTTTTACCAGATCGGCGTGAGTTCGACACGAATAGGAACACTGGTCGCATTTCTGCCTTTTGATGCCGTGTTTGTAGCCTTTATGACTTCTCAGTTGAAACTCAGCCACGCAAGTAAAATCGCATTCGTCGCATTTGTATTTCTTCTCTAACAGGTTTCCTTCCAGATCCATTTGGTGCTTCCACGCCATGTGATTGGATAGATTGGTTTTGCTGTAGATTTTGATCGGACAGCGCGGACACTGCCGCATGATGTTGGGGTCTCGGTGACAGCGCACGTGTTGACGAAAGATTTGTTTACTTTTAAATTTTTTATCGCACAAGAGACAGGTTTGGGAAACGCTGTTGAAATGAGGAGACTCGTACATGTCGAGATTCTGACTTTTGGAAGTATATTTTCCAGCTCCAAACTTCTCAGGACGAATTTTTGAAGTGCTTTTGCCAATTCTTTGCGTCGCAGAACTCGACTTTTCTCCATCGTCGGTTGGACGAGGGTCTAAGAAAAAGTGAGTAAAATAAATCTCTTATGTATGAATCTAATTTAAGTAACCAAAGTACAGTACTTTTTTTATTCTTTGAAATTGTTGTGGCTTTTTGAAGAGTTTTAATCGGTTTATTTGCTTTTCTTATAGATTCCGGTTTTGAAATTTTAACTCTTTCGTTTACATTGGAACTTTGTTCGATGGTTTTCAAAACATCTTCGAGATTCATGAACTGCGCCACAGTTTTTAAAGTCTCCAATCTCGGAATTGACAGCTGGATTTTGCCTTTATAGAGTAGTTCTAGGAGGTTTTTTACGTCAGTTTCGTCAATATTTAAACGTTTTTCGAAAATTAATTCGATGTTGTTCTTCTCAGTCGCCGGTTTCAGCATAGGACAGAAGATAGAAAGTATAAGAAAGTGAGCTTTCAATTCTTGAGCCTCTTTTTGACCTCCACTCATCGAGAGAGTAAAATCCGTTTTGAAACTGTTTTCTAGGTAATTCCATAATCCATCGCATAAGATTTGATGATGAGAAGACCATAAAACAGTGGTGTACTCTCCCATGTTCACGAATAAATCCTGATCTTTACTTGGAGGAGATTACGATTCCGGATAAAAAGGGAATATTCTTCATTTTATATTATGGTGAGTATAACAGCTGGAGTATAAATTAATTGACCACTTAAAAGATGTGTTCATTTTTAAAACTATGAATACATAATACAATACTATATCATATTTTTAAGTTTAATAATCGGTTTAATCGTAATCTGAGAAATTAAGGCGTGCAAACTGATTGAAGATCAGCTCCTCCTCTATTATTAGGATGGCGCTGTAATGACCTTGAGATGCGAAAATATTCCGCGAATTTTAAAACAAATAATTTGGTTTTTTTATTTAGTTTTAACTTATCATTTATGAAAAAACTAACCAGAAAATCTTTACTATCGTTTTAAAGTTAGATTTTAAATTTAAAAAAAAATTAATTAAGTTTTTATATATTATGTTGACTTTAAAAAAAACACGTATGGTACATGTAGGTCTAAATTTTAATTCTTTTAAAATACAGCGATGAAAAAACAAACATACTGGTGAATTATTTTTAGGTTTATTGACTCTGGTCAACATATTTTTCAACACATTACAAATGTTAAATTACACTACAAGCAACAGCTTTGAATTGAAATTTTCGGTTTTTTTTTCTTTCGATCAATGAATGATACATAAACGGTATTGATTAGAATTTAAATATAAACTTATTCCTAACAATTATTGGATCTCACACTTTACATTAACAATAATAATAATTGTAACATTTATTTTTGTTTAAAAAAAAACAATATTTTTTCATTTTAATTGAAAAATAACAACGCGAAGTTTTTTTTAATAAAATACATACGGTAGTAGGACTTAATTGCTAATCGAAGATAAAAATGAAAATTTAAATTGGAAGAAATAATAATTATAAACTTTTTAATGTGATATAGAGATTGAAATACCGATATAGATATAGTTCGATTAATTAACTATAGATAAACTTCTAATCCGATAATTTTTATAATTCATTTCCAATTTTTTTATATGAATTATTTTATACATGTAACTTAACGATTCAAAATATTACTACATTTTTCATACTATTCTTTTAAACCGATATAATTATTATTATATTATTATTTTTTTTTTAAATAAAATTAACAAAAAAAAAAAAAACTGATATAACAAGATAAATATATAATTATTATAAGAGAGGCACAAAATTCCGGACGATTATAAAAGTGTGAAATCGTCACGGATTTTGCGGTTACTCACGCACATTTCATCAATATTAATTATAATACCGATTAAAAATTGGAACAGAAACGACTCGAATCGTTTTAAAGTGCTTATAATTATTTTGATACTGATTTTTTCTATTCATTTCTCTTTTTTTTATTTTATATTATAGTTCGTGCCAATTCAGCTGAGAGGTACAGCACTTTCGTTCTCCACGCTTGGTTCTCGACTAGATGTCTTTGATCCTCCGGTTCCGTGACCGCCCGTGGCCGTTACATACTCGCACTCCGTCGTCACGTTTACGTGTTCGATTCCCACGCGATAAGAATGACGAGCCAGATACTTGACATATTTCTCCGGAGGATTTTGATTGGTGACTGAAATCGATCGTATCGTCGTGTGGGAGACTGTAGTGGTAGGCATGTAGAACTCGACGTAAACGGTGGAGTCGAACTCTTCTGGAATTTGATCGTATGAACTAAGTTCCATCCGGCAGACAAAAAGATAGGTAGAATAGGCTCCTAAAAATTAAATTTATATAGGAATTAAACACTATATAGTGTGTTTTTTTTTTAAATTAATTATTAGATGCCTTGTCCTTCTTTCGGAAGTTTTGGAACTCTCCATACAATAGCCCTATGTTGGTGTTCGTATTTAGCTTGACCGGTCGACACTTCAATTAAACTTGGTTCCACAGTTGACCCGGTACCCATAAATCGATCCAAACCCTGGTAAAAAAAAATTAATTTGAGCTCCAAAAAATAGCGCTTTTTTTAAAATAGTTTTACTTTAATTTTGCCAGGTCGTCTCGCGGTTGATTTGACGGAACCGTATCTAAAGTGTTTTTCAGTTCGAAAGAGGTAGATCCAACATTCTGGAAGTGGGAATCGGATGGCGACATCTTCGCAAGGAATCTGTCCGTGCTTACGACTAATACAACCTGGAACTATGACGTCGGCTCTAATTTCAACTCGGTTTCCAATTATAGTCATCTTTGTTCGCACCTGCAATTTTATGGTATAGAACAAATGAATTAAAAAAAAAAAAATTATTTATGTAAATTTTTACTTGTAGGGGAAGTTCTCTGTTTCTTGGAGGTCGAACTCGGAACCTTAATAACTCGAAAAAGCAAGCATCAGGGGGACGCAACCTAAAATAATTATTGAAAGAAGTTAAGGTACTTATAATTATTATTTAAATTAAAAAAAATGATGTAAATACGACAAAATTAAATTTGTCAAATTTTAAATGGAATAATGAGCATTTTAAAAATAAGATACTTTTAATAATAACTGTGTTATTTATAATTAATTACTTTAATGTGCGATTTTGTTCGAAAGCTTCGGTCATTACGCAGGAATGGAATTCGCATTTTTCCAGCCTGATCCACTCTTCGGTGACGACTGGAATGATATCGTGTCTTCCCACCACTTCTGTCCCTTGTTTTGTGATATCATTAAGGCCAATTTCAACATCCGGCATATTGAGAATGAAGGCGAGAAAAAAGACCCTGACCCGAGCAATTTGCTGCAGCACCACTCCATTACTAGCAACTTCTGCCCGCAGCTCGTCTACCACCGTCACTTGAATTTCTTCCGTTTTATATATCAGCGCTCTGTCTCTGTGCACCGTTAAATGGAACAGAGCGTCTTCCACCACTCTCACGAATTCCTTCAGTTCTTCGTAGTTCAAACTACCTAATTTGAGGAGTTGCGACACTTGAGGAGCGTGTTCCAAGGGCAATCCCAGCTTAGCTAATTGTCCCAAACTGGTAATCTGTCCTTGAGTCACTTTATTTATCTGTCCCGGTCTCACTCCCACTCGCTCTCTGTAGAAAACGTATTGGAGTTTAACGGTGAAGATTTTCCCATATTGATCATATTGTTGAGTGGCAATTTCGGATAAAGAGTAACAGGCTTGAAGAGGAAGCTCTTGAAAAGGATCTTTATCTTCACGTTTTCCGAATAAATGCAGAACTCCGTTATCCGAAAGCGTCAAGTACATTTTTTTCCAATAACGTTGACCCGTTAATTTCTTTTTACTAGGTTGACGGAGCATCATTTCCCAACCGTGACCGTCGTATTTGGGGAAATAATCTTCGAGAGGTTCGGTATCGTCCGCTTCGAATACAGGACTACCTAAACTTTCTACTTCTTCTTTGGAATCCGCGGCTCTGGTAAGCGTCGATGGAAGGTTATCTGGTGTTTTGACCTCGGCTTCTTTGGTCTGCACCACGGCCGGAGTGTCAAAGATGGCTAAGAATTCGTCTACTTCTTCGTTGAGATCGATTTTATTCGAGATTTGACCGGATTTATCGAAGGGGTTAAATCTCGAGGCAGTGGGACTGCGCGGTTGAGGAGTTTTAGCCGGAGGAGGAGCCAATATCGGAACCGGCATCGACTGATTCTCGTTTTGACTTTGACTCACGTCGCGCATTTTGGGACGAATGAAGACGGAAAAGTCCGGTCCTGAGTCGTCGGAATCGGGCGAATCGCCAGTAGCCGTTACTGCGGAAGAGAAGGTTATCGGAACAGGCGTGGGTTCTAGTTTATGACTCATGTCGAAATGAGCCGGACTGGGTTGGGGCGCGGCGGGAATTTCTTTAACGCCGAAAAACTGATCGAAGTCGTCGGATGGACCAAAACCTTGAGTCGTTAACGAATTGTCTTCGCCGTCCGCTCCCGTCGACAAATCTGAAAACGGATCGTAATTCGAAGTTGTTTCTGGTTCCAATTGTGATTGTCCGGCGAACATGGTAGAAAATTTCTCTTCTAACTCTTCGAAAGCAGAAGTATCGACCCATCCTTTACTCGAAGAAACTTCCGTCGATTTTTCCGTTATACCAGTCTCTAAAATGACCGCTTCTTTTCTCGTATCTTCTATTGATTCGAATCCAAAGTCGTCCATAAACAAATCAGTTTCTCGTTTTTCATTAATTTTGACTCTTTCTTCACCCACAACAGGTTCTACATTTGACGAATCTAGCACAGAGTCAAATTCGATAGAAGGCAGTCTGGGCAGACTCGGTTCCGCTTTATCTTCAATCGATTCCATCCCATCAACTTTATTGATTATCATCGAACCGCATTCCTCATCGAAAAACAGATTCACATCGTTCTTTTTGGGAGTAGGAGTAGCTTCGGTAATATTAATATGAACTTTAATAGGTTCGATTTCTATTTTTTCGTCATCTAATAATATATTAAAACTGTTTAATTCGGCTTGTGTATTTACAGGTTGCGATTGAGAGCCAGAGCCAAAAAAATCGTCCAAGAGATCTTGATTTTGCGTCACCTCCGTCGTTTTATTGCTCCCACTACTAAACGCGTCGTTGCTATTGAATGCGTTTCCCCAAGAATCATCGACTTTCGGTTCTCCAATTTTCACGGTAGGAGGGGGCGGACGGGCTGGCGGCTGAGTCGTTTTGGAAGGCGGTGGAGGCCGAGGAGGTGGCGCGGCGGCAGTAGTCTGAGGTTTGGTCTCGGGTGGTTTGGTGCTGATAGGGGGAATGTGAGGAGGTGGAGGCAGCGGAGGAGCCGTTACTTTCGGCGCTAAAGCCGGAGTGGGAACTGCGTCTATATCATCGTCCGCGTGCGTGAGTAAATCCGTAATGTTTTTAATTTGAGCCGCAAAATCGTCCGCTATACTATCTGACGGATGAATAGTTTCGAAAGGATCGAAGGCGGAAGACATATTAGTAGAAGAGAAAAAATTGCTGGCTGCTGAAGAAGTATTTACAACGATAGGTTCTGGCTCATCGTCATCGTCCGGCTCAATGAACGGGTTGGAAGTGCGACGTTTCTTTAAATTAGGCAGCGCACTCTCGGGTCCTCCTCCTCCGAACGGATCGTTAGAGGATTCGTCAAACGGTCGGTTAAATATATCCGCGTTTTGACTCGTATTGCTAGTCGGCGCTTGGAAATCTTGAAACGGGTTGGGAACGCCAAAAAAATCCGCATTTCCACTGGCAATTCCGCTGTCTAATGTTTCGGGCTCCGATGACATGGCGAACGGATTGCTACTGTGTAATTGAGAAGAAGCAGCGTCGTCTCCGCTGTCGTCCATTAGAAACGGGTTTGGAGAACGCGAACGAGCCGGTTGAGATTGCTCTTCCGTCGGGATGGCGGACGTAGCGTTTTGAAGGAATAAATCAAAGGGATCCATGGCTTTTTATTGTTGTTATTATTATTACGCACACTTCCTGGAACTAGAGGGATCTCACTTCAAGCTTTAACGTCAAAATTTCTGTAAGTATAAAAACAATTTAAAAAAATATTTTTTTTAATGAAAATTCTATGAGATTTTTAATTAGTTTTTCGCAAATTCCAACTGTATCTATTAATAGTGCTCTATGATAATTTATTCGTTTTTGTTTGCTGATTGCAAGTATTGATTTTTTTTTCTCTAAAGGTTTGTTTATTTATCACACCGTAAATAATAATCGAGCAGATCTATTTAACACGTTTTTTGTTTGGTTTGTTTACTACCGGTATGTTTAATTAATTAGAGGGTGTTTCCTGATAACATGAAAACCATAGCAATTAGTTTTTTTTTATCTAGTTACTGGTTTTTTGAACAGCACTTGAGTAATAAGAAGGGCATTAATTATTCAATTTAATTGAGTTATTAAAGCTCAAGGATTTAATTTCTTAGATGGGAAGACTGACAATTTTTGAAACAGTATTTTTTTTTTTAAAATATAATAATCGATTTCTAGTGTAATGTTTACAAAAATTAATGGGTAAAAACAGATTCAAGTTACCTCATTATTATTATTATTATTATTGCTATCTTTTTACAGAAATTTCATGGCTATTTTCTTTTATAGTATGGTCACTGTTTTATCTTCAGCCTTCAAATAATTCCCTGTAGGCCTACACGTAATTTAATATTTTTTATTAATCAAACAAAATTACTCTTAATTGGAGATTTAATAGAATGAAGTGTTTTCTATGCTTTTATTAAAATTTAATTTATAATAATAGAAAATTTAATATTGGAAAACTACATTTTTTTTAAATGGACATTTTACTTTAAAAATATTGCACAGTAAAAATTTATTTTTTTACACGTAAAATTTCAAACAAAATTTAATATTGATGCATTTTATTGATTAGATCAAAATTGATACTTTTTTTTCTTCTTTCGAATCCAATGTTAAAAAAATATTTTTCTTTTTGATATTTAAAGGGAGGAAAAACAAAATTATTTAAATTTTAATAACAATAATTATTTTCTTTATGATGATCTAATAAATTATCACTGGCTTATAATTCGATCACGCACGAGTAAGGAATGAAAAGCACAATAATAATTTGGCTCGTATTCATTCATCAATCGCTTATCGATTTTTTTTAAAGCGATAACAAGCTAAAAATATATTTGACATTTTTATGACAATTTATTATTTTTTTTCTCGTATTTTTCAAAATTAAAAAAAAAAAAAGTGTTTCAATTTTTTTCTCCCCCTCCAATCTTCTCCAATGAAAAAGCCAATTAATTACCTGCCACGAGTCCGAGAGATAAAAGTCCATCACATTTCTTCATCAAACCGAAGAATATTTTTTTCCTCCTCCGACCAAAAATCTTATCTCACGTAATTTCTGCTGAAAATGTAAACTGCGTAAGAACCGGGCGAATAAAATACACGGCGCAGAAAAAAAATCTTTTTAAATTTTTTTTAAAAAAAAATTTATATACAAAATATAACGAAAGATAATTTTAAAATTTTATAATCACAGTCGTTTTCGTAAATCGACGTAGCGAATGCATTTTTACACCGCCGAACTAATACCCGCCATCTTTTGCACAAAATCAATAAAATGGAATAAAATAGCCGCGCATTGCGCAAGCGCTATTCCACCACTTCCTCCTCCCCTTTTTTTCTCCCCTTTCCCAACCACCTACCCTTCACCCACCCACCCACACGGATCCTTTACGTAATTCCTCCACTTTCTCTACGGGCGCTAAATGCCTTATTTCCATGCGAACAGTCCGTCTATAACAACCGAGCAATAGAAATTTTAATATTTTTTTTTCCCCTCTCTCGAAAACATTTTTATTCGTTAAGCTATTTTTCATACAAAAAAAAAAAAAAGCGAGTAACGATGGTTCTGGACAAATTGGCCCTCGTTTTACGCTGGTGTTTGGGAGATGGCATGCGTGAAAACCCAAACAGTTTAATTTCCGGTTTTCGCCGGGACAACAACAAAAAAAAAATAATCATGCAACTCACTTTCGCATAAATAGAAGCGGAAATTTAATTAAAGAAAACTTCTTTTTATTAGTCTATAACTAATATTTTAAGCAGAACCATTGTACATGGTGTTCGTAAAAAAAAAGAGCACCCAACTGACTTAAAGTTAACTCCTTTTAATAATGTAAATAATTTAATGATGCATGAAAATTTTATATTTTAATGACTTTTTTTTTTTTTAGCATATAATTGTTCTATTTTGTGTTTTAAATATCCTCTTTTGGTTTAAACACAGGCGGCAACCCAAGAACTATACCCACTCACTATGCACTGCATTGATTCCAGCTTCATCGAAATTCTCCCTCCCTGAGTTCTGCATACTTCTGTATTTCGTTATTTTCAGTTGTAAACCTTTTCTTGAACTACACCCCGTGCAGTATATGTATAGTCTATCTAATTTAAATATGGGATATTGAAGAATTTCGCCAACTGCGTATGATACAGGCATGAGACGAACTCGATCAAGCCTGAATGTATGCAGTTGGGGCATAGTGAGTGGGTACGATGCTTGTGTTGAGGCCGAAGGAGGATATTTCAAACTACAGAATAAAACAACAATTTAATGTTTAAAAAAAAGTCAATAAAATAAATGAAATTTCATGTGTCATTTACATTATTAAAAGGATTTAACATTAAGTTAGTTGGGTGCACTTTTTTTTTTTCGAACACTGTGTATGTATAAAGTTAATGATGTACTGTATGTTTATATTTTTTTCAAGAAGAAAAAAAACTGCTATATTTATTTTGAAAACAGTTTTACAAGTTCAAACGCGATACCGCGAATAACGAGGGATTTTTTTTTGGCATAATTTAACACTAATACTGCTTTTTTTTTATTATCACTTTTAAAACAAACATGTTTACATAATAGTCAACGAAATTGTTTTTTATTTTCATAATTTACATAGTTGGATAACGTTTTCGTTCAAATATTAATATCAGTTGAGGAGTTAGCATCACGTAATATGTTTTTTATTTTTCTTTTATACTCTAAACAATAACTTTTAAATAAATATTTAAAAAAAAACAAACAAACAGGAGAGTAAACGAAATAAACAAAATGAATACATATTCTCTCCATTCAAACATTTCTCCAATGATAAATATATATACTGTATTTTTTTATTTGTTTCAAGATTATGTATTCACACTGCTAATTTTATTTTCTTTCAAGATATGTTAGAAAGTTAGGAAAATTTTTTTTTATATCAAAACTAATAATAATAAATACATGTATTATAAACAAAAAAAAAAAAAAATTCTAACAAAATGATATAAATATTATTTTTTTTAAAAAAAATCTGTTCCATTATTTGATTACAATAATAATTATTTGTTTGAGATGAAATTTGCTTTTACGTTAAAATTCAATTTAATTATTATTCTTGGGATTAAATTACCTTAGTTTTTTTATTTAATTTTATTTATTCGTTAATTTATAGGAATTGCTTCATCATCTTCTTCTCGAATGGTGGTGGAATCCGATGTTATTCCGTTTCCTACGCCGGCTGTGACGGCCACGTATTCGTTTTCGGAAGAGCTTTTCACGTGTTCGATGGCCACGCGATACGAATGATAAGCTAAATATTTGACATATTTTTCCGGAGGATTTGGATTGGTGACTGAGATGGAGCGGACCGTGGTGTGCGAGACGGTGGTGGTGGGCATGTAGAACTCCACGTGGACTGTAGACTCCAGCTGTTCCGGCAGTTGGTCGTGAGAGCCTAACTCCATTCGGCACGTGAACAGATATGTTGAATAAGCGCCTATACAATTAATAAAATTAAAGAACTGATATTTTTTTTTTATATAGTTCCGAAATGAAAATAGAACCTTGTCCATCTTTCGGCAGTTTCGGTACTCGCCAAACGATGGCTCTATGATGATGCTCGTATTTGGCTTGACCCGTGGAAACCTCGATTAGACTGTGATCTAAGGTACTTCCGGTGCCCATAAACCTATCTAAACCCTGACAACATTTTTTTTATTTATTTTTAATTAATCGCAGCTCATTTTGAAAAGGAAGCGAATGAAGTTTTTTACTTTGAGTTTCCCCGCTCTTCTATTGGTCGACTTAACGGATCCGTAGCGGAAATGCTTTTCAGTGCGGAAGAGATAAATCCAACATTCTGGAATTGGGAATCGAATAGCCACGTCTTCGCACGGTATCTGACCGTGTTTACGGCTGATGGAACCGGGCACTATCACTTCGGCTCTGATCTCGACGCGGTTGTCGATGATGGTCATCTTCGGTCGCACCTGGAATTAAATGATTGGTAATTATTTAATTCATTTGGTTAATATAATTTTGCAGCGTAGAATTTTAAATATTATGTTATCGATACTTTTTAAAAAAAAAAAATTAAACAGCTTTCCCTTATTTAATAAGGCCGAGATGTGGAGTTGGGCAAACACTGCTAGCACCAAAGTTTTGCACGAATGTGCGCTTCAGGGGCAACTGACATGCCAGTAAAACTGCATGCTTGTTCTTAAAATAACAACTATCTAACATACACGCTTCTATTTTTAACATTTACTAGTAGTGTCCGGTGTACACATTTATAATTAATAAAAAAAATTTTGTTTTTACTTGTAGGGGAAGTTCTCGATTTTTAGGCGGTCTAATGCGAAATCTCATTAGTTCAAAAAAGCAAGCGTCTGGTGGATGAACTCTGCAACGAAATAAAAGGAATGCGGGGTAATTCAATATTAATTAATATTTTAATTTTTTTTAAATACCTCAGAGTTCTGTTTTTTTCAAAAGCTTCCTTAACGACGCAGGCGTGAAACTCGCATTTCTCCAGCCGAATCCATTCTTCCGTCACCACCGGGATAATATCGTGCCTACTAACGATTTCCTTCCCCTGTTTGGTAATATCATTCAGTCCGATGTCCACGTCGGGCATATCCGCTATGAAAGCCAAAAAGAAAACTCGGACACGAGCCACCTGTTGCAGCACCGCTCCGCTCTCCGCCACCTCCGCTCGCAGTTCATCCACCACCGTCACTTGAATCTCTTCCGTCTTGTACACCACCGCTCGATCTCGATGCACCAACAGATGAAACAGCGCGTCTTCCATCACGCGAACGAATTCTCTCAACTCGGCGTAGTTCTGACTGCCCAACTTCAAGAGTTGCGACACTTGCGGAGCGTGTTCCAAAGGTAAGCCCAGTTTAGCCAACTTACTTAAACTAGTAATCTGCCCGTGAGTCACTTTACTAATCTGTCCCGGTCTCACCCCCACTCGCTCTTTATAAAACACGTATTGCAGTTTCAGCGTGAAAATTTTGCCGTACTGGTCGTATTGCTGAGTGGCGATTTCCGACAGCGAGTAACAACCTTGCAGAGGCAGTTCTTGAAACGGGTCCTTGTCGTCCTTTTTAGCGAATAAATGCAGCACGTTGTTGGGTTTTAGAACGATGTAAATTTTTTTCCACGACCTCTGACCCGTTAATTTCTTTTTGTTGGGGGTTCTGAGCACCATTTCCCATCCGTGGCCGTCGTAAGCGGGGAAAACGTCTTCCAACGGCACGGAATCGTCCGCTTCGAACACCGGACTGCCCAAACTTTCTAGTTCGTCTCTGGATTGAGAACCGCTGATGCTAAAATGCGGAACTTTTTCCTGTTTTTGAGTGGGATCGGGTTGAACGAGGGGTTTGGGTTGAGAAAGACCTAAAAACTCGTCGATTTCGTCGTCTAAATCGATGTGATTGGATACGGGAGTGGTTCTGGTGTAGGATTGGAATACTAAGGGGCTTCGCGGTTGGGTGGTGGGGGATTTAGCCGGGGGCGGCGCTAACATGGGTACGGGCATTGATTGATTGTCGCTGTTTGATTGACACTCGTCGCGTATTTTAGGGCGAATAAAAACGGAGAAATCTGGTCCCGAGTCGTCAGAGTCTGGACTATCTTTGTCGAAAGGAGGCGGAGGTTGAGGAAAAGTCGTAGGTTGCAAAGTTTGGTTCAAGTTTAAATGAGCGGGACTAGGTTGTGGGGCCAGCTGCGTGGGGCCGAAAAAGCTGTCAAAATCGTCGCTGGGGCCGAAACCTTGAACCTCTTCGCCGTTAAATTCGGCGGAAAAGTCCGAAAATGGGTCGTAATTGTTGTTGAAAGCGGGTTCTAGTTCCCCTTGCGATTGACCCGACAACATGGAAGAGAATTTCGCTTCGAAATCTTCGAAGGCCGAAGTGTCGATAATATTTTGTTTCGGCTCTTCCGCTTCGGTGGCGAAAATTCTGGCGTCGTTGTCAGCGTCATCGAATCCGAAATTATCTTCGAGGGGAATGGAATTTAGTTCGTTATTGACTAGTTCCTCGTTGTCGAATGATATGCGCGCGTCGTTGGGTACCGTCGAATTGTTAGGCAGTTCATCCACATTCTCCGAGAAACCGAAATTTTCCTCGAAAGACGCGCTACTTTTAATTTTTGGACTGGGAGGTGTTATGTTTAAATGAACGGAAATCGGCTCGAAATCTACTTTATCTTCGTCCATTAAAATATCGAATTTGTTGGGTATCGACGCTGCTGCGCTGGGAATTATTTCGGAGGTTGAAAAGGGATCGTCGTAAACTCGTTGTTCCGCGGAACCTTCCAACGGTTTATCGCTATCAAATTTTGAATTTAAAATTATTGAATCTTGAGTATTATCGAAATTATATTCCACAACTGTTTCATCGCCGAACGCGTTGTTTTCTGAAGAAAATTTAGAGTTTTGCACTGAATCTTCGTTTGAGAAAGCGTTGATTGGAAAAGAATTTCTGTGATCGAAAGCGTCGAACGGATCCTCTTCTGGCGAATCGAAAGCAGATTTTGGAACTGGTTCTTTAACACCACCGAAGGCGCCACTTTTAAACGGGTCATCTTTGTCGTCAAAGGCGCTGCTGCAGTTCTTAAATGTTTCTGATGCAGCGTAAAAAGTATTTAACGCACCTGATTCAAAATTTGATTTTGAAACTTGGTCTTTGGGACTAAGAACTTGTTCTTTGATATTAAAAAGATCATCATTTTCAATTATTTCCTTGTTACAAAAAGCATCGCTTTCCTTTGAATTTTCGGTTCCAAAAGCTTTATTTATTGCGGAGAACAATTCCATATCTTTCTTTTTTAAATTGTCACTTGAAATCGATGTTGGGAGAGTATCGAACGGATCTGATTCGCTATTTTCAAATACATTTTTATTACTTGAATTTGATTCTGAAGGAGGCTTATTAAAAGTGGAGTTTGAATCATCGAACGGATCTGCCTCTGTCGGCCAATCGAAGGATGTGTTTACGATGGGTTCTTTGGCGCCGCAAACTTTATTTTGAATTCTATTTTTGTTGAAATTGCTGAACGAATCACATTCCAAATTATCGAAGTTGGTAGAAACTACGCCGAACGGGTCGTCTGTATCTGTTTGAACTAGTTCATTATTACCGAAGGCGACGTTTACTGTCGACTCAAAAACTTTATTTTGAATTTGTTTTTGGTTGAAATTATTGAAGGAATCAGCTTCCACATCGTCTAAACTCCTTTGAACTGGTTCTTCGGTATTGCTAAACGCGTCAAACGGATCTGAATCTTTCCGAACGGCTTCCTCAGTATTAAAAACTTCGTTTACAACATTTTCTTTAGCTGCAAAAACTCGATTTTCGGTGAAACTGTCGAACGGATCCGAATCCAAATCGTCGAAACCCATCTCAACTCGCTCTTCAGTTTCGTCGAAAGTGCCGAACGGATCAGATTTTTTTAGAACTGGTTCTTTAATGCCAAAGCTTGCGTTATTGAAGACAGGTTCATTATTGCCGGAACAATTGTAGAATCGATTTTCGCCGAAACTGCTGAACGGGTCAGGCTCCGAATCATCGAAATTCTTCGAAACCGGTTCTTCAACATTGCCAAACAAGTCCGAATTTTCTATAATTGCTTCTCTAGAACTAAAAACTTGGTTTATACCGATATTTTCGGGACTTAAAACGTTGCTCGCCACCCGCTCATCGGGACTAAAAGCCACACTAATTTCTGGCTCATCGTGATCATCGAAGTTATAATTCGAAATCTGAATAGGTAATTCCGACGTGTCGAAACAATCCCAAACGCGTTCACTTTCTTTAATAAACTCGGGAATTGGCGGACGAACCGGAGGTTGTGGTTTTTCGAAACAAACTGGAAGCTCCGGCGATTGATCTGGCGATAAGTCGGTCGCCGAAGCCTCGTTCAAATCGAGATAGGATGCAAAATCCGTTTGAGGAGTGAGCAGTTGCGCGCTGAGTTGACGTTGTTGAGCGCCGACCGGAAGTTGAGTGGTGTCGAACGGATCGAAGTGAGTGTGAAACGAGGAAGACGTCGCTATTGTTGTTGTTGTAGTAGTAGTAGTAGTAACGAAGAGATCCGCGTCTATTGGTCTGCCGCGGCCTCCTGCAATTGTCTCATTTATTGGTGGTGATTGGCAAAATGGATTTGAGGCTCGTCGATCACTTACTGTTTCGGAAACGACGAGGTCATCGCTTCCGCTGACTGCCGATGCTGCTACTTCCGGATGGTAGAGCGCATCGACGAGTGAGCTGGAAGTCGAGTGGTCTGGGCCGAGCGGCGTTTCACCTAAATCAAACAAGTCACAACAACTAAGTTCACTCATGGAATTGCAACCGGTTATAGCAAAAGGGTTACATCCGAGAGCCGCGTCCAGAGTAGCGGGGTTTGAAGAAGGTGGACCGGAAATAGGGAAGTCGTCTGCTATGAGACACAGATCGGCAGATTTGAGGCTGAGTGAGTCGTTGGTGGTTGCTATGGGCAACGCTTCTGTTTGTAAGATTAAGCGGCGCTGCGGCGGCGGCGGCAAGGATGAGTCGACGGCGGCTAACACGTCTTCTTTGATCACGAATGGGTCATCATCGTCGTCGTCTGCTATGCCGAATTTTTCCAGCGTTTCCTGTGTAGAGAATAAAAAGCATCAATGTAATCGATGAGTAAGGGAAAAATTTTGAAAGAATATCGTGACATTTTATTTTTTTATTTTTTTCATCTATTTTTAGGTCATTTTTAGCTCGATTTCTGTTTGGTTTTAGCGTAACTATAAAGCTTTGGTTTTTTTTATACCTAAAAAAAGCATAAAAAAAAATTTATACTCGGTACAGACTTTTTTTTATTAAGCGAAAAAATATTTGCGATATTATTTTTTAATGAAGTTTACATCCGACTTTTTTTTCTTCTCAGATAAAAAGCGAATTTCTTCCAAATTAAATTGTTGTTTTAAATCTAAAATTTATTTATTTTCATTAGAAATTTTTTATTAGTTTCAAAATAACATTTCATCTGAAATTCATTTTTATCTTAAGAATTATTAAATTATTTATACTATTTTTTTTTTCAATTTGAAATTCATTTTATTTTAGTAATCTCATCTTTATATGAATTATTAAAATATTTAATCACAGTACCGGTATTAAAAAAAAATTTAAAAAAATTTAATAAACATGAAATATTCAAACACTGCAATTATTGCAAAAGCAAAATTTCATTTTTCTAAGTAGGCTAATTATTTTTATCACTGGTAGGCCTACGGTACCTTAATAGAAATTATTTATTTATTTATTTAAAATTGTGTTTTCTCTTAACGTTGCATATTTTAGAATACAAAAATATTATTATCAAGTGCCTTGCGAACTAAATTTTGCTATTCACAGAAACTTTTTGTTCAGTATTTTACACTGATAATTATTATTAACTTATTATCAAGATAGAAGACGTTAATTAGTTGTCGTAGATCAAGAGCTTTAATTAGAAATTTCATATTTTTTGGCTTTTATCTTTTAATTAAATTTTGCGTAGGAAAGCGTATTACAACATTTCTTAATATCGCTAAGAAAGATCAAAGTACTAAAAAAATCAATAATTGGAATCGATAATGTTATCGATGTTATCGAAATACTATTTTTTAAAAAAAAAAATCCTCGTATATTAATAAATCGATTTTAAAAGTGAGAGAGAAAGAGAGAAAAAAAAGTGGTACTCAACCTCCAATAAAACATTCAAATTTTGAATTTCGGGTTCCAATTCGAACAAATCTTCGTTCCTCGGTCCATCGCGCACCTGATCCACGAACGACGTGTCGAACGGATCCGGTTCACCCGGCGCGATATCTAATCCCAAATCGAGATTATCCACGTCCAGAACTAATTCCGGGAGCGGTAGATTAGCGATTACCGCCGGTTCTAAGCCGAAATTGGCGCTGCTTTTGGTGCTGGTATTTCTACTGAACGCGAACTGTTCGAAGCTGTCATCGAAACTGCCGAAAGACTCGAAGCGCTTATCCTCGTCGAAATTCTGCGTGGGGCATATGTTAACGATGGCTGGAGTGGGAGTGGGCGTGGTGGCCGGCGGCGGGGGTCTAGTTGGAGGAGCGGGGCGCGGTGGAGGAGCGCTGCTTTTTTTTTTGAAATTGAGATCGGGGAGTTTGGGTTTGGTGGTGATCACTTCCTTGATGGTCCGCGTGTTTTCGTCCAACGTCGTAGTGGCTACGATCTTGGTCAGGTTTTGCTTGGACTCTTCGACGATGTTGGTCACTCGTTGGGTCAATTGCTTGAAAGCTTGCCACTCTTCCGAGTCGTGGTCGATGCGCTCGTCGTAAGGAACCCAATCTTTCGGCGCTCCTTCCGGCGCTTGAGGCACGTGGAACACGTCCGGGTCCAAGTCGTCATCGTCGGTCACGTTCTTCTTCCCTTTGATCTTTTTCTTAATGTAATTCATCCGTAGACCTGCAAAAAATTATAACCAATAATTATTGCGATCGTCGAAATATTTTCAATGCGCAGCAACAAAGTTATTTACTTTTATTTTTGCAGTTTTATTAAATGAAAAACTGTTTTTTATATTATATTCCACTTTTGCATTATACGATTTACGTTGGGTTCACAAATATTCGGATTATTTAAATTTTTTTTTTTGATTATTACGTACAGTGTTAACAAATTTCCGTCTATTTATACAGACGTTACTCTCTCTATTATACAAGGCTCAAAATTAATTGAGTGACGTAAGGCGCTCTTCCGGCGGCGTGTAATTGCGGGTAAAAACGTGCGATGACATAGATTGGCATTCGCCACCGATCTTTGGACTACTGCGTACGTACACGTATAATTAATGCTATCCGCTATTGGAATCTTAAATTATTAAGCTTAGATAATACGATTGGCAATTGTCCCGTATAATATTTTTATACAGGATGATACAGAATGATTTTTTTTGGCTTTAGAAAAAAAAAAAAAAAGTAATTAACGACTTTGGGAGCAATTTGCACCTTCAAATTTTTATTTATTTATGATCACACTTTTTTTTTTTTTTTTTTTTTAACACACAGGAAGTGGGATTTATTTTTTTTTTGCGTACAGGACGATCAAAAAATAAAAAAAAATCGTTTTAAAAACTTGATTCAAACATGTTTTGCATTATTTTTTTTTTGAAGGTTTTATAATATAGCGAAAAAAAAAAAAAATTATTAATCAAATTTGAAATTATAATTATTATTAATTATTTTTTTGAAAATATAAACAAACCGTAATAATATTATTATTTTTTTTTTGAATAGATATTTGTGTTATTATGGCGGTACTGGTTGCAATGACATTTTTATTTATTTATTTATTTATATTTTTTTTATGCAACACGAGTGAAACCGGAAACGTTTGTTATATCAGACAAACCAGCAAAACTTGAATAAATCTATTCTTGTTTTTTTTTTATATATATTTTTTAAATATATTTTTAAATGAAAAAAAAATATTGAAAGCAGAATTATAACTGAATTAAACTGCGAAATATAAGATAATAAAATAATAATATGAGCAGAATCGAGTTTTTATCGATTTTTTTTTCTTCTCGTTGGTAATACCGCGCGATCCACTCCCCACTTTTTAATAACTCAAAATATATTCCCCACAATAACCTATTTAATTTAAAGCGGTTGAGTCAGTATATAAAAAGCTAAATCGTGCATTAATTAATTTTTTTTTTAATTTTGTATGTTTTATTTTCTACGTATATATTTACCTGATGTGTAGCGTGAAGGAGCTTGCCAATTTCTTCATCAAACACATGAAGAAAATGATTATTATTTGTGAGAAAAAGAGATAGTGCTTTTGGGTGGTCGATTAAAACGAGGGAATGCACTTGAACTATCGATTATTATTATTTATTATTTTTTTTTAAAGATAAATAAATTTTTTAATTAATTGCGTGAAATGCGTTTGGCGTGTAGATGAAAGCGTGTAGTTTTGTATTGGCTCTCTCCTGCCGCCGCGCACTGCTAAGCCGACTGCAGCCATCTTTTCACATCACACTTGCCGCTAGCCAATCGATAACGAAAATTGCAGATTTATACCAACTTTACGCATGCGCGAGACATCTTTTTTAGCTTTATTAAAGCGGGTCACAGCTACGAATAAGCTGCAACAATGAGCATAAATAATATTGTTAAAATCAAAAAGAGAGAGAAAAAAAAGTTTTTTTTTTTTTCTATTTTTATTTCAATGCAAATTTAACTCCTAAAAAAAATCTGAGAAAAATAAGTGATTTGCAAAATAATATAATGTATCGGTATTTAAGAATAATTTTTGATTTTATTCTGCTGTAATTTTTTATAATGAATTTTCTTTAAAATATATTAAATAAAATCGTTATTAAACTAATTTAACGTTTTAAATAATACCCGGTATTTTATTAATTTTTCTTATTTTATTTTTATTTTATTTAATTACAGTACAAGTACCGGTATTTCAAGATTTTTTTTTTAATTATGTAGGAAAAGCTATACAACTACGTCATTTTGTTTACGTTGACGTCATGAGCAGTTTGCTGTATGCGCAGTTTGCGGTATGCGCAGTAGCATTACACGAACGATGAGTCTCTGGCTTTCTGCTACTTTTTCGTGTTTGGGAGATATTTTATTGATTTAATAAACAACTTAAAAAATCATGAATTAGACGTGAGTATACTGCATTTAATTAAAAATTAATAAGTTAATTAAATTATTTATATAATTGAATTATGTTTGTTTAGTTTGATCATTATTATAAAAATGATGAAACGCGATCTTGGTCAACGCAGCTGTCGGATAAATAATTCATCAGCAAAAATCTCACCCGAAACTCTCCCGCTTAAAGGTTTTGTTTTTATATCATTTAAAAGATTTTAATTTCATGTTCATATTTTGTATTTGTATAGGGGCTCATATTCGCAAAAACAAGACGCCGTTAAAACGAGGCCGTCGCAAAACCGAACTGAAAGTCGCCAACGAATTAAAAGGTGGAAAAGTGAGTTGTCGTAAATGTCGCCATGAATACGACAATTTCTCCTCGTTTCGCGAGCACAACTGCGTGGAAGAGAGCGAACTATATCAATGCCACACCTGCAAGTATTTATTCAACCATCGCAAACGTTTTCAAGAGCACATGAAACAGCATCGTCAAAACGAGTGCAAAATGTGCGGGCAGCAATTTCTACGTCGGAAAGCTCTTTTAGTCCATTCCAGGTCCATGCATGGCGTGACAGAACTGGAAAAGTACTACTCGTGCTCTCATTGCGATCGTAAGTTCATCAAAAGACCATCTTTGATCTCTCATCTCAAAACTCACGCGGGTTCCACGAAAATCGTGTGCGTGAAATGCGGTAAGATTTGCGAGAACGCCGAAGAGCACGCCAAACACGTGGAAACGCACGCCTCGGAGAAGAAATTTGAGTGCGCGAGTTGTTCGATGACGTTTAAGCGTCGTCAACAGTACGATCAACACATGGCGGGGCATAATAAACATAATTGCCAGGTTTGTCGTATTAATTTTTCCACTAAAAAGCTTTTAGAGAAACATTTGAGAGACGCTCACGATATTTCGAAGCCGCCGGTCAAGAATCACGAATGCACCACGTGCGGGAAAAAGTTTTATCGCCCGGCCACTTTAAAAAAGCACCGAGAAACGCACGAAAACGCGGAAAATCCGGTAAGTTGCGAAGTGTGTAAGAAATTTTTTCGTTCGGCTTCGTCTTTAGCCAAACATATGAAGACCAGCAGTCATAATAAAATCGGAGGAGGCGAGACGGCGGTAAAATCCGGTTCTCATTTGTGCGCGATTTGCGGGAATCAATTCACCCACGCGCAGAGTCTCAATCGACACATGCTGTACGTGCACGGCGACCAAGAAGACCAAGTTTTGCACTGCCGCGCGTGCGATTACAAGACCCGTTCCAAGACGAATATGGCGCGACACGCGGAAATTCACGACGAGAAACGCTACGTGTGCGAAATTTGCGGCAAAGCTTTTCACGCGCTCGCCACCCTCAGAGATCATCACGTGTACGTACATTCCGACAAGAAAGAATTCACCTGCGGTAAGTGCAATAAATCTTTTAAAGTTTTGAGCGCGTTGCAGAGGCACGAAAGGATCCACAAAGACGCCAGACCTTTCGTTTGTCATTGCGGACAAAAATACAAACGCAAATCTCATTTGAGAAGACACGTAGATATGGCTCACGATAACAACGAGCAGGGAAACGTGAACGAAAAAGTCAACAACGAAGACAATACCGATGAAAATATCAATGATACCAATTTACGGGTGAATGACAACAATGTGAATCTGAATAGCAGCATGCAGCTGAGTAGTTTGCACGCAGGTAATAACAATAATAGCATGCTAATGAGTAATAGCATGGGAATGAATATGATAACGAACGGCATGAACGTGGCGACGGAGATTCCGATGGGGCGGAATTCCGTTCCGTGTTCGAGCTCGAACGATTTGATGCTGTTAAACGACTGTCAGCAACAGTCGGTGGTGGAATCGTATTTGAACGGGGCGAACGTGGAGTCGTGTCAGCAAGTGGTGGACGAGATTTCGTATTTGAATTCGGAGATGATGCAGATTCCCGACGACGTGATGCCGATTTGTCAGCGAGCGTTGGAGCAGAGCATGATGGCGTTGGATAATAATCATCATCCCATTCAGGTGGATACCACATCCAACTCGCTCATTTGTCCCATGTCGGTTTTGGATACGATGGAGTCGATGCAACACCCGAGTTATTGTTTGCAGAACGGCGGTTTGCAGATGAGCGTCGACGACAATAATATGCTGATGAAACAACACGCGGATTCTTACATTCCCCGAGAGGAAAATCTTTTGAATTTGGATCCGAACGATTGCGGAAATATGAACATGAACAGCGTGAATAGTAATAGTAGTAATTGCAATTTCGAGTCGTATTTGTGCGCGTTGAGAGAACCCTTTCAATACGATCCTAGCAACTATCAATTTAATTTTTAATGAAAGAAAAAGAAAAAAAAAGATTATAATTATATAAGTTTGTACAGTATTGTGATTCGAAAAATGAATTATTGAGCATTGAAAATAATTAATGCTGCGCGTATTTTTTTAATTTGATTTTTTGTAAATTATTTTGAGGTTTGATTTTTTCTATTTTTGTTTGGACAGAATTTACACAGATAGCGTAAATTAAAATTTTATTTTAAGTTTAAAGAAGAAGCGCAGAAATTTTTTTAATTAAATGGAGATTTTTATTATTTCAAGCAGAAAAAGGGAGAGAAAAAAAGTAGTTTTTAACAGTTAATGAGCCTTGAATTTTTGAATTGAAAAAAGCAAACAAAAAAACAATCGTATTTGTTTCTTAGGCGTTAATTGGATTGCGACGTTTCCTAATCGGGACGTAGTGGATTTCCACACCTGGAGTGGTTCAAGCCCACCAACGTTTCAAAACCCACCGTTAAAAAAAATAAGCAAAAAAAAAAAAAAAGCGAGAGTTTGAAACTTAGTTGAAACCCTAATTTTATATTCTCTCCGACTGACGAAAAGTGGAAATCAAGCCGCCCGATTCTATTTTCATCTCATAAAGCGAGCCTTTTTTTTTTTCTATTTTTTCCCAATTCACTCTTTTAAAGAGCGCGATTGATGTCGCAAGTCAAAATCCCCAGCGATCTCTTCACCGGGAGATTAGATTAAGAAAATCATGGCTGACTCCAACCAAGAAGACGATAGCTGGAAAACTCCCGAATTTCGAGAGAAGATCACCGGCAGAATGTAAATTCATTTATATAATTTATAATATAATAATAATAATTATATATTATTATTTTGTTGTTTATTTTTACAACAACCGAAAACAAACTTTTGAACTTTATTCTTCGAAATTTTGTTTGTCGTCGAGGAATGACTCGACGCTGACATCACACACACACTCTCCAGCAGCACTATAAATCTTTTGTGCGTTATTTTTAGAGAGGATGAAATTCGCCTGTTCATGGTTTTGGGAAGGCAATTTAGCAAAACCAGCGCCGAAATGGAAAACCACGTTTTTAGTAAAGCTAAAACTAAGGTAAAATTCAAGTTTAAAAGAAAAATCAAACTCACCTCCGTTTGCAATAACTCGATTCTCTTCAATGCTCACTGGCGATGCATCTTAATTCTTGTCAAATAACTCTTGGCGCAAAACTAAATTATTACATATCGTGCATTTTATTTCTTAATTTTATAGCGTCGCATAGTAATGGCGTATGCACGCACATTGCCAAATTCGCTATTTAAATTCTAGAAAGAAAAAAAAAAAGGGTACCCAGTGAGTATTTGAATCTAAACCGTCAATGATTGAAGATGGGAGATACAGTCGAAAAATACTTAAATCACAATTATTTTACAGCGAGCTTTAATAAATTCTTATTAAATTTAATAAACTGTTTTAAAATATTAGTCTTGAAAACATTTAGCAGTGTGAATTACATAATTCACTCATTTATAAACATGAAATTTGAAAGTTGCTTAATGAAATCTGATTCAATTACTTTAATCGAGTTATCATAGATTGAGTTAAGTCAGTTTATCTTTAATATTGAATATCAGATAGTAAAATAATAAGCAATAGTTTAACTTCAAAAGTAGAATAAGATTTTTTTTTAAAAAAAAAAAATTACTGATCACTATTATTACGTTGTTTATTAATTTTTATTATTCTTTTTGTTTTCTAGGAGGAATATTTGGGTTTTGTAGCCAAACTTCTTTTACATATTCGTGAAAGAACTCAGTGAATTTAAAATTTATTTTTTTAAAAATATATTTTTCATTCAACTAGGATTTTTAAACATTTTTTTTTTTTTCTCTTTTATTTGTTGTTTTTAAACTTTAAAACCGTTGTATTGATTTTAATATCTTTGAAAATTGATTCAAACGCTTTGATTACAGTTATAAACTTACATATATTTTTTTTTTACATCATTTTAAATACTTTTTTTTTTTGTATTGGGCAATAATTGCCAAATACAAATAATTATTATTATTATAATGCTTAAATTTGATAATCATTTTTATTATTTTATTTTTCGACTTGTTCAAAAACTAAAAAAAAATCCTGGATAACGGCTGAAATTAAAACCTTTTTATATTGATAATGAATTTTTGATGATTTTTAATTTTGAATGAAGTACAGTACTGTATAAGAAAAAATTCATTGGTTTTTATAAGAAAAAAATAATTAAAAGTACGGTACCGTAATAAAAATTATTTAAAAATTTCCATTCCATTTTTTTGTGCGAAATATTTTTGTAATTTATTTAATTTAAAATACTGAATTTAACGTTTTAAATTTGCCATCGCGATGCTTCCGGTAGGTGTCGCTACCGATATACATAATGAGAACCTTTGGTCGTGAACGCTTTTGAAGTGAACCCTATGTCGTCACACCGTTGATAGACGCGTGGGCTATGTTGTTAAACATTCGACAGGTGGACTCCGACTAGTGCAGTTGTAACTATAGTTGACGCCGACCTACAGCGCAATAATGGCCGATCGCAAAGACGGACCGAAGACGTTGGTGACACCGGTAAAACGGTCGAAAGTCGTCGCACGCATGTGAGTGACATTATTGTCTGAGAAAGTTATTAACTTTAGCGATTCCAAAGCTAATTAAGTTTATACAGACACTCTAAACGTCTGTATAATAATGTTGATAAAACAAAAAGTGAAACCACGTACTTTCATTCTGACATTCTTATAGAGTAATAGTTTCTTCCCAACGTTTACAAATTCGAAATATAATGTCATGTAATTTCGTTAACTTTGTTTAATTCTCTATTGTGTATTTGCAGAGACGATGTCAGGCGACAAGCAGGAAAATGCAATCGTGAGAAGAGTGTGGCGTTGGAAAATAATCTTTTTAATGGGGCAGAAACAATGGTATATAATTTTCGAGCGCCTGCTACTTTCATTTCTTTCCATAATTTATTTATTTTTTGTCAATTATTAACATTTAATTTCAGCTAGACTACTTCAGATCTGCAGCCAAATTGGTTGTGAGCCTTCAAAAAAAGAGTGAGCTTTTTTAATAGTTACAGTAGTTAACTACGTTCATAATTTCACGTTCATTTAACTTCTATTTGTCTATTAATTTTTTTTGTTATACAGTTGTTAAACCTGATTCCACGATTTCGACAACGAAAGAAAGCTCTGATAGTAATGAAATATTATTTAAGATTTTTAATTGTCATTAAATTTAAAACATATGTTATTTTCAAATATTTAGAAGTGCCTAAAGGTGCACGCCACGAGAAAACTGATTACTGGAAATCTCTCGAATTTCGAGCGGCAATGACCGCCAAAATGTAATTTTTTTTTTTAACAGAATATGAATTATATTTATATATAATAATTATAAACTTTATTTTACAACTTTTTCTTTTGCTTATTTTTTGATAGGCTGGAGGCAGTTGGTTCGATGAGAATACCGAAGTTAAGCTGCGCCGATATGGAAAACAGCATTTTCACCCAAGCTAAAACTAAGGTAAAAACAAAAATTATATCTAAGAAAACTTACTAACTTTGATAAAATGGTACGTTTACTATATCTTGTCATTGGCGATATTATTATTCTTTGAGAATTTTTTCTCCAGTTGTTGAGGTGAACCTCCGAAACGATTCCTTCTCGAAACGTTCTCACATCTGTTTTTCACATTTTTTTAAAAAAAAAGAAGGTAGCAGAAAAGCTTTCAAATAAATAAATATAATCATTTAAAGTTTAATTCAAAGTATAATCACTTCGGAACTAGTTAAATAATAATTTAGATCGTCAAAATATTTAATGTAAAGGACCGGAGAGCAGGCGTTTTGGAACTGCGTGTTCTCAGGTGTCATCGAACGAAATACATGTACCTTCTCTTTTGAATTTGTATGTACTTTTTTTAGAAAGTTAAAACTATCGTATGGTTTAGAGAAAAATGAAGTTTACAATATTCTACTATCTTCTGTAAAAGTGGTGAAAAACAGATGGGTAAAGGTTTCGAGAAGGACTACCATTTAAATAACTAAAAATTCTAGTTCTGATGTCAAAAGGTTTAATTACATGTACTGAATTTTTAAAAATATCACTGAAAACGCTTTAAAAATTTTAATTTTTAGAACAATTAATTTTTGTTTTGATTTAATTTTTTTTTATTTTTTCTTTTGTTTTATTTTATTTTTAATAGGAAGAATACCTTGAGTCTGTATCGAACAGTATTTTACGCTTTCGTGCAAAAAAAGCATTCTACTCTAAAATAGGAACGTTGGATAAAGATAAGGTTTCTATTATTGAACTTTAAATTCTCATTTTCTGTTACGTTGATTTTAAAGTTTGTGTTAATATATTTAAAAAGAAAGTTAATTAACCTTTTATTACCAAAATTTCTCCACAGCATTTTTAATGCTTAAATTTGATAAGTCATTTTCCAGAGTTTTATACTTCGTCATTTAATTCTCTAATTCGACTTTTTTAAAAAACTAAACTACGGTAGCGTGTTCTAGTCGAATTTAAAAAATCTTTTTTGTTTTAGAGAATTTTCAAAAAAAGATTTGATTACTATTATTGAACTTATTATTGAACTACGTTGAATTTAAGTTTTGTGTTACAGTAATATATTTTTTTAAAAAAAGAGTTATTTGAACGTTTTATCATAGTAACTACGCTTTTATTACCAATTATAATTCTCTATAGCATTTTTGATAAGTTATTTTCCAAAGTAATATATTATTGTATACAGTACTTCTTAAATACTCATTACTATCCTCTTAATATTATGTTTTTTTTGTTCTTTTTTTTTCTCGATATGTTTAAAAAACTAAAACGTTTGTGTTCTAGCTTTAGATAATATTTTGTTACTTTGAATTACGAATGAATACTGTTTAAATATTATCTTAATACAGTATTATGTTTTTTCTTTTCTTCTTCTTCTTTTCGATTTGTTAAAAAAAAACTAAAACATTTTGTTCTAGTCGATAGCTTTAGATAATATTTTGTTACTTTGAAATACGATTGAATATTGTTTAAATATTATTTTAATACAGTATTATGTTTTTTTTCTTTTTTTTTTTCGATTTGTTTAAAACATTGTGTTCTAGTCGAACTTTAAAACCGTTTTGTTTTATAATAATATTTTGATACTTTGAAATAAAAAAAATTTAAAAAAATAAAACTTTAATTTTTTTTAATACAAATTATTTCCCAATCAAAAAAAAAAATTTTTTTTTCTAGATTACGATTTCTAAATAATTATTCTTGTTGTGCAAATTTATTCTGATGTAATTTTGAGTTCGATGGAAGTTTTTGAATTTACCGCCGTCATTCGCGTGTTGGTCGCTAGGTGTCGCTTCCGTTCTCCCCCTGGATAAACACAGAAATGGCCGATACCAATCGCGGAGATCTATCTTGGAAAACACCACCTTTTCGACAGAAAATCATCGCCCAAATGTAAGTCGAAATAATATTTGAACGGATAATTAGCAGATACAATTATAAAGCTGATTATGTAGAAATTCAAACCCAAAATGTGAAATGTTTGCGTATCGTTGATAAGAGGTCTGAAAGGACGCTTAATTTTTGATCGACTGCGCGCGCGTCTTCTTCCTCCCTCCATAACCATTTCGGGGGAGGGAAAAGAAACATTTTATTCGTGTCAGAAAAATTTTGTTTTCAATTTTTGTTTATTTTATCCGAGTTTATTTACTTGCAGAGACGATGCCATTCGCCAATCAGGAAATCCTATTAATAAGAACAGCGCGGAGATGGAAAATCACGTGTTTAATAAGGCCAAAACAAAAGTAGGCGATTAATTTATTATTGCTTCATCATAATTAATGTTTTTTTATCTCTTTTTTTTTTTTTAAATAAATTTAATTATTAGGACGAATATCTCAGCTTTGTAGCTCGATTGATTCTGCACGTACGAGAAATGAGTGAGCATTTTCGTTTTATTATTTTTTATATTATTATTATTCTCCGCATTTCTTTTTTTAATTGATTAACATCAACTGCAAAAATATTCGCATTCTCTCTTTTTTTTAACTTCTATATTATTTATTTTTATGCTACAATTACAACTAATTTATTAATCAACGCTATTAACTAATATTCAATTATTATTTTAAGTTTTCATATAGTCTCCGAGACAAAATTATTTTGATTAAAATCTTAGAAATAGAAAGTATGAAAACCGGTTTCGATAACTCAAATCTAGAAATCTTTTTAGAAAATCTATAGAAAATTTAAATTTTATTAACAATTTGTTAGTGTAATGATGATGATATTGGAGATTTCTTTTGGGTTTTTTTAAAAAAAAAAATTTGAAATGATATCTTAGAAGAAAGTTTATTTCTCATTACGCGCTTCTTTGCAATTGCTTAGTCTTTTTATCCGAATACAAGAAAATAATGTATAGATAAAAGCTTAATTTAAGGTCAAAAAAAATGTTTTTAATGATGTTTTTTGCTAATTTTTATACTGATATAAATTAAGGAGAAGAAAATCATAGAAAGTGATGAGGGAAAAAAACTGAATTATAAAATACAGTATGTTAAAATTGTAGTTAAAATAAAATTGTGTTAATTTTAAGCACTTATCAAAAATGAACTATAAGGGGAAAAAAATAAACCAAAAAAAAAAAAATTCAAGATTTGAGAAAAAGAAAATAGAGCGAAAAAAAAAATCTGAATTTACAGTTAAATTTCTAAAGAATCTTAATTCAATTCACGAGAAAAACCGATAAATTTCGGTTTAACTAATTGAATTAAAATTCCAATTTGATATTTTTTATTTAGAGCGTGATTAATTTAAAATAATTAAATACGAATTGAAGTCACATTTTCGTCGGTCTATACCAGTGTTGCTTCAAAATTAATTCTTAAAAGAGAATAATTAGAAAATAGAGAATATAATTTTGCTGTGTGTTTACGTAAATTTGTTTTTTGTATTCGGAGAAATCAGACTATTAGTTGTAATTCTTTGCTGCGCCCATACAGATTCTTCTAATAAGCAAGGGGGCAATCAAGGTTTAAATAACCCGAGTGGAATGCCTCCTATGAGCAACAGCCCTAACCCAGATCCAATTAACGCCTTGCAAACTATGGCTCGACAAGGTCAGTTTTATGTTTTTCTTCCAACAACAAAAAAATATATATATACTGTATATCTATACACTCTTTTAAAAAATAAATTACTTTTTTTTTTAATATATATAAAAATAAAATGCTGCATGCTTGTTTTTATCAATACGCTTTAATTGTTTATCCATTTGACGTTTCAATTGAACAATTATTTTTTCTCGTTTTTATACTTTTGGGGTTGTTGTTGTTGTTTTTTTGTGAGTCAAGCTTTTGCTTTTTTTATTTTTTTTTTTTATCCCTGTTCAACTAATGATACGCTTCGTTATGTGTGTATGTATATGGATAGAGGGGCCTCTGACATACTTTCCAGGCACTAATATTCAGTTGGGCCAAGTGCTGAACAGCCCCAACCCCGGTGGCCACATGAATTCCACGTTGGCTTCGCAGAACCCGAATCTGGGAGCCGCGTTAGCTACTCACATGCAACCCAACCAGGGCCAAGGACCCAACCAAGGCGGAATGCCTATTCCTCAGGGAGGTGGAATGGGTATGCAAGGGGGAATGCAAGGTCAACACAACCCTCAAGCTTCTCAGGGAATGCCGCCTGGACAATATCAAAATGGTGAAGTATACGTAATAATACTGAAGTCTAGGACATTTTTTTTTTTGTTTTTCGTTTTTGGGGTGACTTTTGAAACGAGTGTTAATAGCCTCACGCAGTCCTTTGTTTTTACGCATTATATGGTGCCTTGTTTGTTGCGCTCATTTTAATTTTAAGTTTATTAGTTGTTTTTTTTTTTTAAACTTTACCGAAAACTCGATTAACTTTTTATTTTAAAATTGAATTTTCGGTAGTGGTAGGCGGACAGCGTATGCCCATGGTTAATGCGGTGGGAATGGGGAAAATGAATATGAAGAATCAAGGACCGCCTATGCAGAAAGGGATGATGGTGATGCAGCAAGGGATGAATAACCAACAACCCACCATGATGCCACCTAATAAACCTGGAACTCCGCTGGTAATATTGAAATTTTTAGTATTTTAAGGATTGAATAAATCGATGAAACTATTATATTTTTAGAATCAAATGCAGCCAATGATGAACGAGAATATGATGATGTCTCGTGATTCTGGAACTCCTGGCATGCCTGGTTCCTATGGACCGCAAGGTGGTCAGCAGATGCCGAGACAAGGAAACCCGAATCAGTTTCTAAATCATCCTCACAACCAGGTATATTATCATTCGCCGGCAGAGACGTTTTCATTTATTTGATTTTAATCTGTTTATTTAGATGCCAAATCACGGAGGAATGGTGCCTTCTCCGGTACATCAGATGCCAACATCTTTATCGAGGTATTTTAAATTTTTTGAAAATTAATTGTTTTACTAAAATTGTATATTTTTTTAAGTTCTCAAATGGCGCCATCTCCTGTGTCTTATCTTCCGAGTCATTCGCCTCAAATAGTACCCTCTCCTGCTTCGATTCCATCCGCCGCTACTCAACCACCTGGTCGGCCTCCGGGAATGGTCGGCGCGCTTTCACCCGGTTCCGCACTCAACACTCCTAGTATTTTTTATCGAGGTAGCGGGTTTTAAAATGGGAACTTAAAATGGTTTTTCTAGTGTCCATGGGAGCCATTCAGAGTCCGGTGAATCGAAGTCAAGACGATCAGGCGTATTTAGAAAAAGTAAAGCAACTGTCTAAATACATTGAACCGCTGAGAAGAATGATCGCTCGCATTGATAAAGACGAAGGCGGTAAAATAAACAGAAAGCCACGTACACACTGAAGAAACAAGCTAAACTTTTCACTTTAATTTAATATTTTTTTTTATCACCGTTATTTACTGTTTGTTTATTGTTTAAAAATGGAAAGTTTTGCTTTTTTCTCAATTGTGTATTAGGCTGCAAATAATAAATATTAATTGAAATAATTTATAATTTAGATAAGAAAAAAGAATTAAGCAAGATGAAAAATTTGCTGGACATTCTTTCTAATCCCAATAAACGTTTGCAGATGGATACGCTACTGAAATGTGAACAGGTTTTAGAAAAGCTAGAGCTCAAGGTAAAGTTGGTAGCACTTTATTATTTTAGATTTAGCTGGCGTAAACCGTCTTTTTAGACTTGAAAAGGGTCATTATAGACTTAAAAAAGAGTTACCGTAGGATTCGTATCTTATCTTTTTTGTATTAAAACATGCTGATTTTTATTCAGAGTGACCCAAACGCTGCTCCGCCGGTTGGGGCTCCTCAACCGATGCCTCAGAGTAAAGAATATAACATCTGCCAACCACTTTATGAGGCTATAATTGCTCATATGAATTTGCCGACTTTTTATCACACTCTGCAAAGAACTTTTGGGCCAGCAGTTGCCGCCTTACACGGGGAATCGATAAGGTTTGAACTTTGCAGAAATTCATATCCAACTCTTAACAATTTCTCAAGTAATTAATTTTTAATTATAGGTACAGTCCTCCTCTTAAGCGCAAGAAGATCGAAGACGACGAATTAGATATTCCCGATGTTTTACAAGGTGAAATTGCAAGGCTGGATCGACGGTTTAAAGTAAACATGAACCCAATTCAACAAAATGGATCGAAAACTGTTCATCTCATTTGTCAATTAGGTTGGCTTTAAATAAATATGTAAAAAAAAATTGTGCTTTAGCTGATCTGAAAAATTTTTTTTTTCCTTGAATTTTTAGATGATAAGAATTTGCCCTGTGTTCCTCCAATTATGCTAACTGTACCCGAAAATTATCCTCAACAATCTCCTCAATGCGAAACTGATTCGGAAGAATACGGTTCGTTCATCTTTTTAATTTATATTTTCATTTTTTTTTTATATATAAAAATGAATATGTTTTAGTATCGACGCAATTTCTTCAAACAATTCATAAAAACCTCATCACTAGAATATCTAAAATGTCGGAACAATATTCTATAACAACATTGCTTGACACTTGGGTAAGTAAAACGATTTGTTTAAGGAATTACATGTTAATAAATGATTAAATATTTGAATTTAATAGGAAATGAGTGTGCGACAGGCTTGTGCTCCTAATAATTCTTCATCGCCTTCTCTCGCTTATTGAGGTAAGTAAATTCGACGTTTTCTAAACTTAAAACTCTAAATTAATAATAAGAAAAATGATTTAATAATTATTTTAAGACATTTAAACCTTTGAAAAATTTAAAATTAACAATAATATTATTGGAAAAGAAAATGAAATTTATTTATTAAACATTTTGTTGTACATTTGAGATTTGTTTTAGAAACTTTTGCTCTAGACTATAGAGTTTTAATCGTCTGTTAATTTAAACAGCAAAAAAAAAAAAAAAATGTCGAAAGCAATAATTTATAGTTATAATAACAGTTTCTCCCAAACAGATTGAATACCTTTTAAATCCATCTCCAAAATGATGTTCGCATTCGGAGTGACATGGACGTAATCTCTCCATTCGACGATCATCATCCCTCGCGTTGTCTTTCCGCGCAGTTCTACTAGAGCGTGTCGCAGCTCTTTTTTCGTTATCAAATGCGGATAAAGCACGGCAGTCATAGCTATCAGATCACTACCCTGATAGCCCGCACGTTTCCTAATATTTTTGCTGCTGGTAGCGTCTAAAACGGTGATTTTTGAAACGAGCTCGGACTTTGGAGTTCCGCTTGACGTCCACGTATCGTACCAATCCTGAAAATGATGTTTAACGATTGATTCGTTAAATGAACCGTAGATGGAGCGGTATAGCTACTTACCCATGGCAACTGATGAGAAAGACAAGTCTCCCAAGGAGTTATAGTGATATTTTGAAATTCGCGGAGCACAATTTCGGCTGATTCGGGATCGCAATGAAAATTAAACTCGGCGCATGTTGAAATATTACCTTGTCCTGTTCAAACGTAAGTGTGCAAAGAAATAATTATTTAAATAATTTATAATTAAAATTATAATTAAGTTTTTAATTCACCTGCCGTATTGCCTCCCATTATCATAAGATCTTCAAGTTTTGAAGAGAAGTTCGGGTCTAGTCTTTGCGCGAGAGCTAAATTGGTCAAAGGTCCCAACGCGATCAAGCTAATTTGACTGGGATACTCTTTGGCTAAACGAATCTGCAAATTACAAGATTTTAAAAGATTTTTTCTTCAAATTTTCTTTTTTAAAATTACTATTCTGGGAAAATTCCTTTTACATTTTTTTAACATTAATTAAGTAGATACACGCATTGCATTATAGTGCATATCAATATTGTGGTTATTTACCAAAGCGTTCGCAGCGTGTTCTTCGTTCTTTTTCACATTCTCCGGTAAAGGAAATAAGCCCGAATTTCCAGCGAATCCATCGGATCCGTGATGAGTTCCAGTTGGGGTGGGGAAAACCAAACCAGTATTACACCCTATATATACAGGAATCTAAAATAATACGGTATAAATAATTTGCTCAAAACCTTTTTTTTCCAAAAATGCATTATAATTACGTCGGCTTTTTTGTAAAAATTGAGAATTCTTAAAACATTTGTGTAGGCTACGTCAACGTTGACATTGCCAAACACGGCTGTTATGGCTAAAATTTTCCAGCCAGGCTGCGATAGGGCCAACATCATTGCTAGGGCATCGTCGGATCCACCATCGGTATCGATCACCATTAATTTTTCATCTTCCGTCATTTTCTTTTCTATAATAATAATTTCGTCTTGAACCCAAGTCAGCATTAAGCTTAACTGAAAGGGGCGTTCAACTGCGAGGCGAATCGTTAACTATAAGAGGGGTGTTTAGTTTGAAGTAGGAGTTAAAAGGTTGTTTCCAGATTTAATTTCCAGTAGAATGATTAACTTTAATATATTAAACAGGACTGTCATTCTTTTGGTGATAATTTAATGTCGAAGACTTTTTATTGAAAGCGAAGCAATTTTTTTTCTAATAAAACCTTAAATTACAAAATTATTTTCGAATAACCAAATTTATTAATTTTAATTTCAATGGAAGGCATTTATTTTTCTTCTTATGTTTGAGGTTTTTTCTAAATTGCATTATTTTGATCGCACCATAGATTTAACAAAAATTAGAACTTTCGAATAAAACTGTTTTATAATAATGAAATTGATTTATTAACCATTTTGATGTAGATTTTTGATTTGTTTACAAAATTTTGAAAACAATAAGTTAGGATAACAGTTTTATCCAAACAGATTGAACACCTTTTAAATCCATCTCCAAAATGATGTCCGCATTCCGAGTGACATCGACGTGATCTCTCCATTCGACGATCATCATGCCTCGCGTTGTCTTTCCATACAGCTCAACCTGAGTGTGTCGCAGCTCTTTTTTCGTTATCAAATGCGGATAAAGCGCGGCAGTCATAGCTAACAAATCGCAACACTGGTAGCCCGTACGTTTTACCATATTTCTGCTTTTAAGTGCGGCTGAAGCGGTAACTTTTGACACGAGCTCGGACTTCAAAGTCCCGGTGGATGTCCACCTATCGTACCAATCCTGAAATAAATTATAATATTTTTGCTTAATTCGTTAAGTGAAGCATAAATGTAACGGGTTTACTAATTACCCATGGCACGAGATGGGTAATGCAAGTCTCCCAAGGAGTTATGGTGATATTTTGAAACTCGCGGAGCACAATTTCGGCTGATTCGGGATCGCAATGAAAGTTAAACTCGGCGCACGGTGAAACATTACCCTGTCCTGTTCAAAAAAAGAATGAAAAACAAAATTATATTTGTTATTTAAATTATTTTTTTATTAAATTACCTGACGTATTGCCTCCCATTATCATGAGATCCTTTAGGTTTGAAGAGAAATTTGGGTCTAATCTTTGCGCGAGAACTAAATTGGTTAAAGGTCCTAAGGCGATTAAGGTAATCTGCCCGGGATACTCTTTAGCTAACTGGACCTACATAAATACGACACAATCTTATTTTGTGGTGAATTGACCTTCAACTTACTTAATTAGTTCAAAAAGGCAGACTTGTATAATTTTGTGTATAACATTATTAATTACCAAAACGTTGGCGGCGTGTTCTTCATTCTTTTTCACATTCTCCGGCACTGGAAATAAAGCTGAATTTCCAGATAATCCATCGGCTCCGTGGTAATAGTCAGAGTGGAAGGGGTAAAGCAAACCAGAACTACTTCCTTTATATACGGGAATCTAAAAAGAGAAAATTCGGATAAATATTTAGTAATTTTGATCTCATAAAATGAAATGTTAACCTCCGTTTTTTTGTAGAAATTGAGGATTCTCAAAACATTTAGGAAAGCTACATCAACGTTGACGTTGCCAAACACAGCCGTAATGGCTAAAACCTTCCAGTCTGGATGCGATAGGGCCATCATCAATGCTAGGACATCGTCGGATCCGCCATCGGTATCAATCACCATCAACTTTTGCTTTTCCGTCATTTTCTTTTCTCTAGTCGAGTTCCGCGCGTCTTGAACTGAAGAAGCGAATTGCCAGCTGTGATTAAGAGAATCGCTATAACTTTGGAGGTTTTATTTTTTTGAAGTAGCTAAGAATTAAAGGTCGTTTCAATGTTCAATTTATAAATTGTCGGTACAAGGATGAAACCATTAACTAAGATCTTTGCTATTAAGCAATTATGACTGTCATCATTTTGGAAATCATTCAATGAAAACGTCGATCAAGGACTTCCCAGTTACACTTAGAAGTCTAAAGAATAATTCTTTTTGTAAGTAAACCAGTTCTTTCTGAAAGTAATTTTAATTTTTAAAATTTTGGCATCATTTTTGAATATCTAGCTTTCTTAATTTTATTATTTTTACTACCATTAACCCATTATTTATTTTTATGGTGAACAGTTTGATTCGTTCAGATTGATCTGAGTCATCCGACTTGATTGTATTAAGATGGATAAATTAAAACTACTATAATAATGTAAAGCAAACCGTTTGATCACTTTTTATTAAGTTTGTTTTAGTGCAAAAATAATGTGATGATGTTACTGTATTTATTTTATTCAAGGCCATAAATCCAAATTAAATAAGATTTTAAGCTTGTGAACGATTTACCTTGATCTTGATCCGTTAAGAGCGATCTGTCTCACTTTGTGCTGCATTTATCACCAGCTGACCTTGTGCTTGCTTCTTCAAATCGGTGTGTATTTCTAACCTCAAATAAACTTATTTAATGAATTAACCGTAATAATTAATTGTCTAAAATTAATTATTATTCTAAAAGTGTTAAATAGCAAACATAATATATTTGTTCTCGCGGAAATTGAGAAGATTTAACCTTTAAAATTTGATTTCAAATGTGCCGGTTGATGCTATAAGGTTGACCCAAGGCTTGAACTTCTGAATTGTTTTCACCAAACAGCTATATATTCCATCATTATTAATTACTATAATGAAATAAATTGGTAAGTAAAGTTTAATTTAATTACTAGTAATAATTTAAGGTGTATATATTTTTAAAAAATGTATAAACAAGTGCCCTTTATTGAGTGTCTTAGTTCATGTATAATATTATATAGAGGTCATTTGAATGAGGATTATAAAAATGAGCTTTTTTTTTTCGCGACAAAAATTTACGTAAATGTTCTAATGGTTTGTTTAATCCACGTAGTATAAGCAGCAACTCGTGTGTAGACTCCAGGTAGATTTGGTCTTCCGCATCCCACGCCGTAAGACACGATTCCCACTTGTTCCCATCTCCCGTTGCTGTACTCGCACATTAAAGGACCTCCTCCATCACCCTATTTAACAATTAATATAGAATTTATTAAACTTGTACGTAAGCAGGGTTTTAAAGAAATGTATAAATTACGTCGCAGGCGTCTTTATTCTCCTCTCCAGCACACATAGAAGTGTGAGGAAGCACGAAAGTTGAGCCAAACTGAGACTTGAGAGCGTTTTGGCAGTCGGGGTTGGTCCACAGCGGAACAGAAGTCTCTTTCAGAACGTTCGAGTGATTGGAAGCTTTGCAAACATTTTTAAAAGATTATTATTTTTTTCTTTCTTTGAGTAAGTTAAGGATTTTGTCGTTTTACTTTCGTTGGTTCTGCCCCAGCCGACAGTAACGCAGTGTTTGGATCCTTCGGTTGAACTGGGTGAAGACAGCTCGGGTGAAGCTTCCGATCCAATGCAGATGATATCGATGTTGGGTCTTTTATGAAGCTTACTTTGCAGTTTAAGTAAGGCGATATCGTTGAGTAGAGTAGTATTGATGAAATTGGGATGCAAAACTACTCGCTCCACGTCCACATCTTCGTATTGGTAATGTTCGAACGAATATTCGCCTGACACGTCGAAATCTCCCACTCGAACTTGTAATTGGGGAGGAACGTTGGTGCTGAAATTGCACATTAGTTGGTATTATTATTATTTTTAAAACTTCTTATAAATTTACTAGAAAATTTTTAGGAACTCGAAAAAACAAGTTTTCTTCTAATTATATTTCTTACTATGCAAATACACAATGAGCAGCGGTTAAAAGCCATTTTTCATCGATTAAACTTGCTCCGCACACGTAAGCTCGGTTCGCTGTCTCCAAAATAGCAGCCTAAAATTGTTTTAAAGAAATTATTACATAATTTTTAGAGCTCATTATTGTTTGAGGTTTTTTTTTTAATAGAAAAAAATGTCAAATGTAATGAAACGTCTTAATAGCGAACTGCCAAAAACGAGTTTCGAAGAGCATCCTACTTAAGAAAAGTTCGGGTCGCTCGATATTACTTACATGCCAGGGCCATTCGGTAACTTCAGCTTTCCCCGAATCTCCGCTGTTTGATCCTTTGCGTCCGCATTTTGGTTTGGGGCTGGGCCTGGGTATGATACCCACCGGCTTGGCGTTTTTAGAAATTAAGCAGCAGACTTGAGTCTCGGCTGGCTCGCAGTAACTGATAGGTGATCCACCTCTTGTCACGCAACTCCAATACTCCATACAAACGCAACGATTGTCCTCGTTTGATCCTATTTTTTTTATTTATTATAATTAAATAATGATAAAAAAAAAATATTTAATTTTTGTTTATTGAATTTTGAAGAAGTGTAAAAACGGTTTACAATGCCTGAGCTAAATCTTTGAGCGGTCACTTCCTGGAAAGTCCATCCAATCACCCACAAGACGATCAATACAAAACTTTTTTTCAACATTTTCAATTGTTGATTTGTCGTTTTTTTTTTTAAACTGTAGAAAGAGGGATAGATAGAGAGAGAAAAAAAATGAGTTCAGAGACCTTTCATTTTATTAGCTGTGCTTCAAAAGAATTAATGATCTGGAACTGATTGGTTTCAAAAGATGCTTTTTCTCACAACTAATGAGATGTTTACAACTTTTTTTTATTTTATTTTTGCTACCGGTGTTTACGTAATTCGTTAATTTAAAAGAAATTTGATGCTTTGGAAGGGGTTTTTGGTAATTTTTCGTAACTTTTATTGAGGGGTTTTTAAATAAGGTTAAGGTGACCACGTAACTTTTGCCCTCAATTTTGACTTTACAATACATGTACACTGCATGTATATGTACGCGCTGCAAATAAAAATTATTTACATTGGATCGTTCAAAAGTTACGAAAGTGTTTTTTCTAATAAATAATAATAATAATAAAAAAAAAAAAGAACCGGTAATTTAAAAAAAAATTTTTTTTGAAATAATTTATGTGCAATATATTGGTAAAGACTTTTGGGTTACTTAGAAAAGTTTGTAAAAAAAAAGTCAATTATCTTGTGCTACTTTTTGAAGAACTTTATAATTTGTACAATACAAAATTTGTTTATTTTACAAACTTTAATTAACATTTTGACTCATAATAATTGTTAATTTATTTATTTTTGAACGAGGTATTTTTTGTTTACCTTGAAACGAAAGCCAAATTTCGTTCGTATGTTATTTTTAATAATATGTACTTCCATTAAAATTTTTTAATAATTATTATTTGAAACTTAATATTCATTGCTACTACCGGTAGACAAAAAGCAAATTCTATTTAAAAATGTAATTGTTTTTTCTCAATAATTTTTATTTTTTGAGTATGTTCATTTTTTAATAATTTTGTCAACAAAATACTGGTAGTTAAAACTCAATTTCTACAGCAGTATTTCAGTGAAAATTGCATTTTGAAGAATTGGTTAGTCACAAACATTCTTCCGGGGGGACCTTTCATAATATTATTATTTATTTTTTTAATTTAGTTGTTTGAGTTTGAACGAAATTATAACAAGTCATAAATACATGTACAAATTAATTGTTTTTGTACAGTAATAAAATTTAGATTTTTGATTATCATTAATTAATTAATTTTTTTGTTAATACATTACCATAATGTAATTATAAAATTATTTACCTTTAGCTATTGAATTTGTAATCCAAAATTGTTTTTTATTCGCTTAAGTCCGTCGCATTTTTGTTTCCGTCGCGATTCGGGTGTTGTTCAGATGCTCATTTAAGGTAGTGCAGTTAACTTTTGATCACACAATTTTAATATTCTAGCGAGCTCTGAAGAAGATGGAGTGAGTGGTGATGCTCTTGAAGCGCAACTGAGAACGAATTTATGCCAACCGTTTCAAATTATCAATGGTTAAGAGAAGAAGAAAAGAAGAGGAAAAAAAAAAAAAAACTAGTTTTTCATCTCAAGTTTTTTTTTTTCTTATTTTCACTGTTGTTATTTTCGTGGTTGGATGAATTTAAACAGGAATTATGAAAGACTGTAGGTGTGAAGGTTTTTTTTTTATTTTTAAAAAAGATGAATAGAAGGCTCAAAAAAATCCTAAAGACAGATTTTAGTGAATTCTTTTTTTGTTTTTGTTTTTCTATTCTTGGTGGAAATAAACAGGTTATGATAAATTTAAAAGTAAAGCATGAGGTTTTTTGGACACACCCAAACTTTTTTATACTTTAAATTAAATGATTAGAAAAAAAAAATGAAGGAAACTCTTTTTTTTTTAAATATATACCAGTACTTGTTTAATAATTTTATTTTTCTTAAATTTTAGATGAAAGAGATTTTCCTTTTAGAAGAAAATGTCCAAAGTAATTTCCTTGACGAGCAGTTCCAAGCTGACAACAGCTGTTCGACTTTATGCAAATGTGCTCATATCGCAAAAACGATTTGTACAAGGTGAATTAGTTTCCCAGCTTCTTTTATTACTGTACTGTATTATTTTTACATAATTATACAGTGCATTCACTTTTTATTTATTTTAAATATTATCTTATCTCAGCTTACCTTTTTTGACGGGTATAATAAAAATTTAAATGCGGAAATTGCTTTATTATTTTTATTGCCAAAGTTAATTAATCGTATATTATTTAATCATTTATACCTGGTAAAACTTTTATTTTTTTTAGGACTAAAATATTATTATAAGTTAATTAAATTTTGTTTGAATTATAAAATATGTTTGTTAATAATATTATTTTGTTACTATAATTTCAGCTCCAAAAAGATTTTACAAAAACGTGTCCATCTCACAATCGAACGGTATCGCACTTTTTTTAATAATTTTTTTTATTAATTTATTATTAATTATTTTGTAGGTATTTTCGAAGTGAACTTGGATAAGCGCAAATTAAAAACACCGATGGGAAAAGTGTTCCAAGTTCCAAACGAAGCTTTGGCCGTAGCTGTGGCGGCTGAATGGAACGCTCAAGACAAAATAATCCGTCAATCTTCGATGCATTTGGTTTGTATTTATTATGAAGAAGATTTCAAAACCATTAAACTTAATTTTTTTTGGTTAGACGAATTTGAGTAATACCGCCATTGACAATCCAATGCACAGGACTAAAGAAGAATTAGCGGAGAGTGTTTTGGAATATTTAGCAACTGACACAATCTGGTAATTTCAAATGTTATTTTTATTACTGGTATAAAATTATAAAACTCGTTTTTTTTTTAAATGTATTATTCATAAATGTAGTTTTATGCAAGAAGAGCCCGTTGAATTAGCCAAATTACAAGCTGAAAAATGGGAACCAGTTCTGCATTGGTTCTGTAAAAGGTAGTTTTAACGAATTCATTTTGAATATTAATTTATTTTACAAAAATTCACGTATTTGTTTAGGTTTAATGTAGATATGAAATTAAGTAATAGTATACTGGTGGGACCCACTATTTCCGATCAAACTAAAGACAACATTAGCCGTCATTTATTATCCTACGATTTCTGGTCTTTAATCGGTAAATGTTGTGTCCATAATAATTATTAAAGAAAAGTTTATTAACCTAGAATTTTTCAGGAATGAATACGGCTGTTGATTCTCTAAAATCTGTCATTCTAACGTTATCCGCGGTTGATTGCCATCTAAGTGTAGAAGATGCCGTGTTTCTATCTCGACTCGAATTAGAATTTCAAGTAAAAACCCTTGAATAAATTTTATTTGTTATTGTGTAATTCAATTTTTAATGCTTTTCAATTGTTTTAAGATAACGAATTGGGGAAACGTGGAGTGGGCTCACGAAGTTGAACTGATGGATCTTCGCTCGAGAGTCGCAGCAGCCATCATGTTCGTTCATTTCAGTAGGCAAACATTTTCGCAAAATGTCAGGACATTAAGTAAACAGTCGAATCGTAGTTTTGTTTAATTTAATTATACAATAATCAAAATAATTTTATTAAAGTCGGATCTTAGAAATAATTCTTAATTGTGATTTAAGTTTGCTTTCATTTACATTGACAAATTCTAATGAAATTTTAAAGTCACAAAATTGAATTAGAGTAGAAGTATTTAAAACGGGCTTTAGCAAATATATTATTTTTTTATTATTGATTAAATCTAGACTCTGGTAAATTATAACATAACAAATTATAATGGTTAACAAAAAACAAACAAACATACTGTAAATTGTGAAGAAAATAATATTCAATCTGTTTGATTCTCGGTGAACAGATGTTTACTTTCCCCGTGTTTCGTCACGAAAAAAGCGTTTTCTGGCAGACCCGCTGCTTCACTTTCTTGTTTCATTTTTTCAGGAGGTTCCAAATAGAACTTCAAAACATATGAGATTATATTTAAACTTGAATCACCATAACGAATAATTTCTAAAATTACTTCTGTCGTTAAAACAAAGGTTCCCCAATGTATGCCGATACTTCTTTTAGCTTGTAGATCGAGATGAATTTGCACGGCCTCTTTAGGATCAGCGTGTTGCGGTGTCATGAAGAACCTCGGCTCGTAAGCTCCGATCGGAATAGCGGCCAAATCGAAAGGACCTAATTGTTCGCCAATTTGTTTAAACGCGTCGCAGTACCCTGTATCACCCGCAAAATGAAAGCGATGCCGCGGACCGATGAGGCTCCAACTACCCCAAAGGCACTAAATAAAAGCGTGATAAAAAGAAATAGCAAAAATGAAACTGATCCTGAAAAACGAACCTTGTTCGTATCACTAAAACCTCTTCGACACCAATGCTGAGCCGGAGTAAGTACGAATGTAACTCCGCAACAAGTGGCTGTTTCCCACCAAGACAATTCCGTGACGGTAGAACACCCGGAATCTCGCATCCATTGAGCCAAACCTTTCGGGACGAACCAATGAAGTTTGGATCCATACCTATATTTCATGTTTCAAACTCTTCTCTAAATTCCCATCAGTTTTATCTTTCTAGATTTAAAAAAGCAGACCTAGAGTTGAGCGATTGCACGGTTTGATAATCTAAGTGGTCGTAGTGGTTGTGACTTATGACTACAGCCTCGAGATTTGGAGGAAGGTCTTGTACTGTGCAGGGAACCGGTCGGTATCTTTTCGGACCCATGAATGAAAAAGGTGAAACTCTCTCGCCAAATACCGGATCTAAAATTAATTTCTTAAATCACTTTCTATCGTTTTTAATAATTTCGAATATCTTATAAGACCTGTGAGGACGCTGATTTTGTCGAATTGTGCTAAAACGGAGGCGTGTCCCAACCATGTCACGCGGATACCTTGTTCTGGAGGAGTCGCGACGGTCTCTGGATTTACGGGAACTACGGGTAAAGTCTCGTCCAACTGAAATACAGATGTCATATTACTGTACTGTATTTTCAAACGTAAAGATTTTTAACTTCTTACTTTGCTCGGCGATGGTACGTTACTATTATTCTTCGTGCAAAATTGATATTTCAAAAACGTCCAATAATTAATATCCTTCCATGTAGAAAACGGATTTTTATATCGTTGATCGGTCGTTATTACTGGCTTATGTAATCCTTCCAGCGCCGATTCTAACTTATTTTTAATCATTCGCGAAATACTGGTTTCATGATCAGCTGATTCCATCCTGCTCCAAACACACCTGTTCAAGCTTCAATTTCTTTAACGATTCTTTAATAAAGAGTTATTAAAAGATTACGGAGTTAATTAAGGCGTTTCCTCAAACTTTTTAAGATCAGATTTAGCTGACGAGGAATTATAATGATAGCAAAAAAATGAATTCTCATCGGTTTTAGACCTTGTCATTTCATGGCCTTGATAGCTGTGTAATTGAGCGTTGCCCCTAGTTACCACTTCGAGTTTAATAGAAGTTCCACTAGATGGCGTTTGTGATTTCCGCTAAATGTCTCTGCGGCTGCGCGCGAACGGCTTCTTCTTCGTTTTGCGGAGTGAATCATCAGTAATAATTATTTATTCAAGTTCGGTTTTATTTTTAAGTGAAATTATTATTATTTAATGAAGTTATTGTAATCGGGGAACTATGTCGCGCTAAAAAATTGAACAATCGAAACTGTGCTACGTTGAAAAAAGACTGAAACTTTAAAGTAGGCCTATGAGCTCGCCGCTCGGGAGTGCATCTAGCCTCCCTCTACATGCCATTGATTGCAAATGGCGCCGATCAGCGTGGGCAACACACCGGTAATATTAAAGTGAAACTTTTAATTTTATGTTTATTATAATCTTTTTATGAATCAAGTTGTGCTCGGGACATATGCGCGGGGGGCTATAGTTCGTTTACAATTCGTTTTTCGGGGTAGATTTGTTGTTTAAATGACAAAATGTCGTTGCTCCCGTCTCTTGTCCCCGGCGTTGAATTTGGCCGAGTGATGTTGACGTAACGAATTTCACTTTTTGGGTTGATAGATGGTACGCTATTAATTTAGGAATTTACGAATAAGTGTATTGAGATTGGTAAAATATTATTATTGAATTATTAAATTTTGTTCTTACTCTTTGTGGATAAAAGTATTCCACACGTCGAAAATTGTGGTTTGTGACGCGCTCAACTGTTTTCTTCTTAAAAAGCTTAACTCATCGCTACCGGTAGAAGTTGGATCTGTGAGAGAGAAATGTATTAGGTAAACAATTATAATATAATATTGAGATAATTTTTAATACCGTAAGATGAAATTTTGTACATAAAAACCGAACAACCAGATTGCGTTAAAAGATCAGCTGTTAACTGCACGCAGTTATTTACGAAGTAATCGTTCAACACCTACAAATTATTTGCATTAGTTTACGTAAGTTTAAATTAAATTTGTTAAGCAAAATCTTAAATTTTTTTTTTTACCTGCACAGTGAAGTTTTGGAATTGTTTTTCGTCGTCGAAATTCACATTTACCCCAGAGTATAGATTTTCCATCGTTTCGCTCAACTCTTTCGGGTTTTTGGTTTGAGTAATAAACTCCAAAATTGGAGTTAACGTAGATTCGAAGAAACTGCTCTTATCCTTAGGTTTGTTCTTAAATAAGTCTAAAAAAAAAAATATTTTTAGTTTAATTTTTTGCCGATATAATAATAATTATAGTTGTAGTAACGTTTACCTTTAAAAAGATTTTGACCGACGTAATCACTGGTCGATAATAATACTGGAACTTTATTCAACGATTTATTTCTCATCAAATTGATAGGCGATTCAGCCAGAAATTTGCTCTCGTAAAAAATGGGAAGAAAGATCAGGGGAAAACGTTGGGCTAATTTCTGCAAACACAAATTGAAATGTAGTATTGGATGTTCCATTTCGTTTACAGTATTTTGAAAGGTATTATAATTGTGTATTAAGAGTTTATTTACGTGTAATTTGTGAGCTTCGGTAACCAGTTCTTTCACCGTTCTCTTCCTGAGACAGTTGAGGAAGATTTTGGGGTCGTTGACGAAGCAGTCTAGAGCGTCTCCTAACTTGGTTGCCCAATGAAATTGATTGGTCTGCATGCTATTTTCACATAACGGGGAGCCACTCAAAGCGATCACTTTATGAAACAAACCTGAAATAAAATTCGAATTTAGTTTTAAGAGTGTGGGAGGGGGGGGAAATATTTTTGGCGAGTTTAAATTGCCTTTAGAAAATGGAGTTAAAAGATGGAGAAGAGCTGAGGCTGCTCCAGATTCGGATCCGAGTAGCGTGACCCGTTCGGCATCTCCTCCGAACGCCCCGATGTTTCTCCGCACCCATCGTAAGGCCTCAACTTGATCCATTAAGCCGAAATTCCCTTCCACCGTTTCACTGGTTATGCTCAAAAATCCTACGAGTTTTAAGTTTAGCTTAGTTTGAATAGTATCTGAAGGGGTGTTTATTACCTAAAACGCCGAGGCGATAGTTAAAAGTGACGACGAGAGTTTTGCGCTCGAGGAATGAGGTGAAATTATGATAGAGGTCCGAGGAAGATGATCCTCGTTGAAAATCTCCTCCGTGGATAAATACCACAACTGGAAATGTTTGTGAACTTTGAGGTTTCTATCATCATTATTATTTTTTAAATTAGATGAGTAATAGCACTTTTTTAAAAAAATTATTATTTTTTTTTGGTGGTACTTGTGGGGTGAGAATGTTGATTTTTAAACAGTCTTCTTCTCCGATCACGACGCCGTTGACGATGTCCATCTGAGGGCAAACGGGTCCTTCGGTATCAGCGCTAAACGTGCCTGCGAGTGGTCCATAAGGTTGGGGTGCCTATATAGTTTACAATAATAATTTTTATGCGCGTAAAATATAATTGTTTAAATTACTTTAATATTATTTTTGATTTTTATACGCGTAAGTTTCTTACGAAAATGAAATAGAATGAAAGTGCCGTAAGAAATTCTAAGAGCCTTTTAAACGAAAAATCTCGAATGTTTGAATAATGGCACTTTCAGCTTTGTTTTTTTCATTTTTTATTTCTCGTTTACTATTTAATTACATTATTCAGTCCTACGTGTAGACAGCGGGTCTTTTAAATTTAGATTAAGCGCTTTAATCTTAATTGTTACAAAAAAAAAAACAATAGTCGAATTTCGAAAACATAAATTATATTGTCATTTTAATTTCATACTGTTGATTGCAAGAAATTATTTTGGTACCGGTACGTGATTTTATTTATTTATTCTGTTTTTTAATGATTTAACCTAAGAGGATGATTTAACGATGCTATTACTGTAATGTTAGGTTTGCTAATAACTTTTTTAATTACTCTTTTTTTTTTTTTTTTTTTGATTTGCAACATCACGATGACGTCATAGGTTAGGCATAAACTGAGATTAGAGTAAAAGAGGATTAAATAAACCTAGGTCTAGGAAATAATTTATTAGAATGTTTAATAGTTTTTTTTCTTCTTCGTTCGGATTTCTATTTGATGTCACACAATGTCATCGACTCAATAAAAATAGAAAACAATAAATAATTTTTTAATTATAAAACGATATTTTTTTTTTCTTATGCAGTATTATGCCTTATACATGTACGTGACTTTTAATTTATTTTTTTAAATTACGTTTTATAGCAGCTTACAAAAAAAAATTTTTTACTCGAATTTTGTTGGAAACAAATGAAAAGAATTTTCCAATAACCCAAAATTATTATTATTATGGCTCCATATTAAATTTAATTTCATAATATTATTTTAAAAATGTGGGGGTACCTGAAGTCGTAATTTTCCGAGCGGTGGTTTGGCATAAGGAATGCCTCGGAAAGCGTAATATTTGCCGTTATTGATGGAAGAATGAATGGAAACCCCGCTGACCATTCCTCCTCCGTCCGGTAAATCCACGTTGACCGTCGCCAAACTGCATCGCAGGATGAGGCACCAAACAAAAAGCGCAAACATTTTATTTTTTTAAAAAAAATTTTTATCCGAGAGCTCTAATATCACCAACACACGCACGCACAAACACGGCAGCTATAATTTCCGAGAAAATGGAAAGGAAGCAATAGATAATTATTGCGAGCGAATAGGAGAAATAAACAGAGAGGTGTTAAAGAGATGTCATCATTAACCAAAGTATCGCTTTAAACGAAAGGTGACGCTGCTGACATATTTTCGGTGAAAAGCTTGTTTTTCCAGTTTCTTCATCACTCCATACAGCACACACCTTCTCATCTATTAGCACACTTTAATACACGAGTAATTTTAAATTTGCGCGCACCTATATCGGTTGACATCTCATTTTTTAAAAATACAGTACATGTAACAGTAGTATCTATTTATAGGAGAAGAAAAGAAAAAAAAATTATGATAATTTTTTCACGTAGTTTACTTGAAGGTGAATTGACCAAGTCCACTTGACACAATAAATTTGTCACGGTTCATTAGCCTTTAATGACACAAATGAACATAAAGCACTGGCTATTTTTTTTTTTTTTTTTTTAAAAAACTAAAAATTTTAAGGCTGAAAATGACCTTCATTGTCTTTGAGCGCAGGTAAATGGTCCCACGTGAAAGTGCCCATAGTGATGTCTATATTTGGAGGGTTCATCCGGCGCCGACGAGATGCTGGATTAACCTAGAAAAAGACATTCCGCTTGGTCACATTACCAATATTATTTTTGGATACGCTATTTATATTTGAAACTAGCGTTAATTATCATGAATATTATAGGGGTTTATCTAATTTATTATTATTATTAGCTAATGCTGCGTTACAGTACAGTACAAAGTTTTCTGTGTATCGAATTTATTTAAATTATTATTTAAAAAAAAAAAATTTTTGCGGTTAGAATTTTAAATAAAGCTCACGTGTGGATTTATGGTCAATTGTTTTAGTTTAATAATTTTAGCAAAATAATGCAGTGGAACGAATTTTTTCTCTCTCGATACAGTATATCGAATTTATGTTTTTAAAGTTTTTCAGTTGGTGGATAAACTTTATTGCTCTCAATTGTACGGTAATTAAATTTAAAAATACAGTATATTTATTAGTTTTTTTTTTTTGGAGAAAAATATTTTTTTTTGAATTTTCATAAACTAGTTCTGGATTTTCTTTTTTTTATTTAAAGTAAATAATGTACTTAATTTTTCTCGGAAATATTTTGAGTGAATTTTAAATTATCATTTTACTGTTTATTTGTTTAAAATTGCGTGGAAAATTGTTTTTGCTTTTGTTCCTGCCTATAGAACGTTACATAACCTTGGTACGGTACGTAATTCAAATTGTATAAAGTATGAATTGCACAAACAGTTTCTTCATTTAGTTTAATAGTAAATAGATGCCGTTAATAATTATTATAAAATTATAACTTCGCCGTTTTAAATAATTTTTTTTTTAAAAGGCGAAACTGACTGTAATTGAAGGGCTTCAAGCTTTCATTTGGATTCCATTTAAGAGATTCGGATTAATGAAGCATTATAATAAACTTTAACTTAAAATTTAAAAAATATTTATTACCAGCACCGATGTATTTAACATTGTTAATAGGGATTAATACTTGCAAATAAAACAACAGAAAAAAAAAATACTGAAAAGCAGCTCGGATTGTGGGTGGGTTCAGATGAAGACTGACTTTCTTTACCAATTTTTATTTCTTCAAAAAAAAAAAAAAAAAAAAATTATTCACAGCTACTTGTTAACGATTCAACACAAATTAATATTGCTTTTAAAAGTTAATTTGACGCTCTATTACGTGAATGTTTAAGCAAAGCAAAGCTTTTGGCTTTTATTTTCTTTTTGTTTTTGAGTGATAAAAAAAATTCAGTTCGAAGGAGATGTTTTGTTTCTCAAGGTCGTTTTTTTTTTTTATGTTTTGAAAGTGATTGGACGTTTTCTCAACAAACGTTTTAAGCATTAATTCACCCTGTTCTTTCTGTAATACAGTACTGTATAGACTTAAAATTTCAGCTCTTTCGATAGCTAGAAAGTTAGTAATTTTGCGTTGGGGCAACGAAAGGGTGTGAGTATTCATCGATATCAAAGCGCTCGTGAAACTTAGCTCCGAAAGTACAGAAAGATTAATATCTTTAAAGTTACGTTAAAAGCTACATAATAAAGTTACGTTCTGAAAGTATTTTTTTTTTTATTTTGACTATTAATGCAATTATTATTGTATTTTATACATTGAGCATTTCAAAGTCTTGATTAAGAGCGCGTTATACCGTGTCCCAATCTATTAATATGGCCTGGTTGTTGGGTTCGCACCAATCGACTCCCAGGGGCGCAATTTCGTCCGACATAGACAGGTTGTTTGCAACCATATATTGCATTTGGTTAGACACGAACAAAGAATAAACCATCTGCTGCTTGTAGTGGGTCTCCATTCGTGCTTCCATTGCATCGGCTTTGGCTCTATGAGTGTCGTACAAGTTGGTGTCTTCTAGAGGATCGTCTACACCAAACAAGAATTTTTTTTATATACCGTAATTGCATTGTTAATCAAAAATTTTGATGCTAACCTTTTAAGTTGAAAAGTCGATAAGGTGGATAGTTAGGAATATCTAGGAAGTAAGCGTTGCCACCGGGAGTGTTGTAGTAGATTCCAGTGACGTTTTGTGGAGGCACGGTATAGTTGGGAAGACCGGCCTTGTCTTTAATTAACTTCCAATCTCCCTGTCTAAAAACAGTTATTACATACAACTGCTTTGGGATCGTAAAATATAGTTTAATTCCAAGGTTTGTGAGTTACCTGAACGCCCAGGTGATGTTGTTTCCCTGGTTTTCCAAGTGGTAAACAAATTCGGTTCTCGGAGATGGTTTATTTTCCGTGATCGCTTTCCACACATTCAATCCGTCCAAACACTCGTCTACGTCATTTGTTTATTAAAATATTTATGGAAAAAAATTTTCATTAGAATTTGTACTGTACTTGGTTTTCCGCCTGCCAACTCCACGATGGTCGAGTGCCAGTCCACAATATGAATTAATCTTAACGAGAAAGACCATAATATAAAATGTTGTTATTGAAAGTGAATGACAAGTAGCTTATTACCCGTCGTACGTGTATCCCCTGCGTTTGAGCAAAGGGCTGTGCACGAATGACGTCGCCCGATGACCGCCTTCCCACAGAGTGTGTTTCGATCCTTTCAAAGGATAGTTACAGCCTCCAGCTCCAATTTCACCGCCGTTCTAAAAATTATAATTTTTTTAATCAATATTAAAATTACTTAAATTTTGTTTTCGGTTTGCACTGTTCCATTCTACTCAACCAAACTCAAGTTTTATATTAATAGTGGGTTTTTCCGAGTTTATGTAACTTACATCTGCGGAGAATATGATGATGGAGTTGTCGTATAAACCGTTTTCCTTCAATGCGCGTATGATAGAATTGACGTCGGAATCCAATTGTGACACCATGGCTAATATTAAAAAAAATAGTACTCTAGTATTAATTAAGGAATTATTAATTAAAATTTACCGCTGAAGTTTTTTCTCGCCACATTTGCTTCGTTTGGATACAAATCTATTTTATCTTGCGGGACCTAAGTTATTTTATTAAGTTATTAGTAAATAAATTAAAATGGGAGTTATTACGTACTTCCAGTGGGCAATGTGCCAGCTGCGACGCGTAGTAAAGGAAAAATGGTTTATTTTTGTCCGAATTCTCTGCAACTTTTTTCACTTGTTCAACAAACGGAATCTAAAATATTGAGCATTATATTTTAATTAACCGAGCACTGTTTCTAGTGTATTTAAATTTTCGTTTATATGGCACCGATGAGTAGGTTCCTTTCCAGTTCCAAGCTGGTGTTGCTCCGTCGAAAAAGTCATAAATGTTAGGCACTCCGGGCGTAGTTACAAGGGTGGCTGTTCCGAGGAAGGGTGTCGTGTGTTGGTAATAGTATTGACCGAAGTTCATTAGACCGAGGTGCGAGTCGAAGCCTCTGTTGATGGGCAGATAAGCTGGGTTACAGCTTCCCAAGTGCCATCTAAGATCGATTTATATTCAGTTGAGGTTCGATATTGAACTTAATTCGTGACTTACTTTCCCACCATATGAGTGGAGTATCCTAATTTCTTTAATTTTTGGGGTAAGAGTTCGAATTGTAAGGGAAGAGCCATCGTAGAATAAAGCGGCGTAACCAATGTCTGAAATACATTCCCCGATTAAATTAATGCAATTGTATAAAAGTGGACTGTATGAACCTGATATCCGGTTCTGAACGGACTGAAACCGGTCATCAAAGCGGATCGAGATCTAAACATATTTTTTTTAAAAAACAGTTTTAATTATTATTAAATTTTTTTTGTTTTTTTTTTTTAAAATTTGAGATTTAAATAGTTATTACGGTGAGCATAAGTATTGAACGTAAGATTGATTGAGAATGACGCCATTGTTTCGAACCAAGCCGTCTATGCAAGGGGTTATCATGTCTGGGTTGCGAAATCCCACGTCGTCCCAACCTGAAGTCAAAATCAATAAATTAGCGTAAATAAATGCGTGGTTTTTAGAGGTTAAACGATTGTTTTCCATTCGGTTCTGCATAACCTTAAAAAGTTTTAAATACATTGTTGCAATTTGTAGTTGATTTATTTATTTATTATTTTTTTATTAACAGGCTTCTATTATTATTATTATTTTTTTTTAAAAAAAAACATCTTATAAAAGTCGTAAATGCATGCAGTTTCGCAACTGAATTTACAATACTGAATTATTTATTTCATAATGTGACGTACATTTTAATGACGTACAAAAATAATTATAATTACAGTACTGTACTGTATTACCTTTTATTCTTCATTCAAAAAGGTAAGAAAATAATAAAATGGGGTTCCGAGCTTTAGCGATGCAAAAATATTTGAACTATGTTATTTAGATGAAAAGGCAATTTTAAATTTCATTTAATTTAATTATAATATAAGGCGAAAATGATTAAGTGGAATCTCCCTTATCAAGGCTTTGAGACCTCCGAGTAGATCACAACTTGCATTTACCTCCCCCTCATTCCTTTACTATTTTTTTTTTTTTTTATTTTAATTATTATAAAATATAAGAATGAATTTTACCTAGATCGTCGGCCAAAATGAAAACAATGTTGGGCGGTTTGCGTCGTTTTCCATCATTTCCCTCAGATTCGTCGTTGAATGTGTCTTCTTCACATAGACACAGGCTTAAAAATGCCAGCAAAATAACTGTCTTTTTCCACATCTTTCTCAGTTTGAAATTATATTTGATAATGCAGTTTATAATTTTGCGTTTTCACTGCCTGTATATATAGTTAAAATTTGTTTGAAATGTGCTGAGTTTTCTAAGCGCAGCATCTGGATTAGTAAGTTTATTAAACCACACACCAATAAATTACGCAGATCGTTTAATCAATTGGCAGATGTCAACCGCAGACGTCGCAACAAAGTTAAAAGTTAAAGAGTTAAAAGTTAAAAAAAAAAAAAAACCAAGGTGAAATCCAATGACAAATTTGTAAACTATGCATAGATTGAAGAAATGAGCGTAGTTACTGTTTAGCGGCTCTCTATTGGGAATCCACCAGTGTACAAACCCAATGTTGGTACTGTTACGTATCCACTTGGAGGTCGGTTTTGCTGTTTGCAGTTTTTGTTTGACATTAGTTTAATTTTTGTACTTAAATTTTTATTGCATTGCATTGTATTTTTTTTTTTTTTTTTTTTTGTTTCTTAATGCTTAATTTTCCAAGGTATAACACCTGCTCTATTCACAACTGCTATGTTTTAATTTTAGAAAAATAATTATCAACACGCGCTTATTAAACAAAAGTCAGCAATATGTAAACGAATTATGTTGCTGGTGATACATTGAATAATTATTATTATTAGTCTGTGAAAGAAAAGAAAATAATATAATATGACGCTTAATTTTTTTTATTTTTTTTTAAACAAAATTTAATCAATTAACATTAGTTGATTTTATGACCCAGGCTAACTACAAATGTAGTTCAATAATATATGGACAAAATTAGACAAAGTGTCGTGCAGAAATTGCGAACACATTTTTTATAGCCTTAACGCAAGTGTCGTACCAGTTGTTGCCATTAAGTTAAAAATTGCTGTGTTTAGGTATTTTTTTAGATTCAAAAACTTCCAAAAAAAATTTTAAATTATAATAAAAGAGTTTTAATCTTTGTAAGAACTGCGCACTCTGAAATGCATTTTTTTTTTTTTTTTGGGCGATTGTGAATAAAAATGAAACTCAGAAACCGTTTCTTTTTTACTATTTTTTATTTTTCCACTAATACTCGTACAATATTATTACTGAATGATGTTGTAATACATAATGATAGTTGCTGACTGCATAAATATTATTAAGGGCAAGTTATACCGGAGGTGGTACTGGTAGTGGAATAACGGGCACATCCGTGCTCCAATCTATCAATATGGCTTGGTTATTGGCTTCGCACCAATCGGTTCCCAGAGGCGCAATTGGGTCCGACATTGAGAGGTTGTTTGCGGTCTGATATTGCGACAGTTGAGTATATAAGAACAACGGATAAACCATCTGCTGCTTGTAGTGAGTCTCGATACGTGCTTCCATCGCATCGGCAATTGTTCTATGAGTGTCGTACAAGTTGTTGTCTTCTAGAGGATCGTCTGCACCAAACAAGAAATGTTGTTTTTTTATTATTGAGGTAATTGGATTGTTCAATCAACAATTTTGATGCTAACCTTTTAAGTTGAAAAGTCGATAAGGTGGATAGTTGGGAATATCTAGGAAGTAAATGTTGCCACCGGGAGTGTTGTAGTAGATTCCAGTGACGTTTTGTGGAGGCACGGTATAGTTGGGAAGACCGGCCTTGTCTTTAATTAACTTCCAATCTCCCTGTCTAAAAATCAACAAAACACAAGACTGCGTTACAACGATTTTAGCTTTTAGATTATAAAACTAGTTTAATGATGAAATGGATTTTGAAATAAAAGTGCAATTAGCATTAGCTTTTGTCGTTAGAGATTCATTGTTAATGAAAAGTTATTTTGTCAATTACCTGAACGCCCAGGTGATGTTGTTGCCGTGGTTTTCCAATTGGTACACCATTTCGGTTCTCGGCGATTCTTTGTTTTCCGTGATAGCTTCCCACACATTTAGCCCGTCCAAACACTCATCTACGTCATTTGTTTATTAAATAATATTATACGGAAAAAGTTTGTTTCATTAGAATTTGGTACTGTACTTGGTTCTCCGCCAGCCAACTCCACGATGGTCTCATGCCAGTCCGCGATGTGAATCAAGCTTATTGAAGATGAGAACGTTAATAATAATTATTATTAATGTAAAAAGGAAGGTGAATGACAAGTAGCTTATTACCCGTCGTACGTGTATCCCTTGTGTTTGAGCAAAGGGCTGTGCACGAATGACGTCGCTCGAACACCACCTTCCCACAGAGTGTGTTTCGATCCTTTCAAAGGAAAGTTGCAGCCTCCAGCCCCAACTTCACCGCCGTTCTAAAAATTATACAATGTGTGTTTTTAATAAATATTAAAATCGATTAAATTGTGATTTTGGTTTGCGCTGCCCCATCCTGTCTTAATTAAACTCAGGGTTATACGAGAAACAGTGGGTTTTCTGAAACTTACATCTGCGGAGAATATGATGATGGAGTTGTCGTACAAATTGTATCTCTTTAACGTATCTATGAGATCACCAACGTCAGCGTCTAATTGCGCTGCCATGGCTAATATTCAAAACAAAAGATAACCGTTATTAAAAATATTAAAGTGAAATAATTATTTATATTTTAGTTTTACCGGTGAAATTTCTCCTCGCTTCATTTTCAATGTGTGGAAATCTATCGTATTGCTCTTTAAGGGGCTGAAATTTTGTTTTCATGAAAGAATTATTATTGTTGGTTGTTATAGTTGATAATTAGCAGAATTAAAAAGAGAAAATTAAAGAGCCTTACTTCGAGTGGACAATGCGTGAGTTGGGAGGCGTAGTAAAGGAAGAAGGGCTTATCCTTATCCGCGTTCTTGGCCGCTTTTTTCGCTTGTTCTCTAAATGGTACCTAAATTTTATTTGTCAGTCAAACCATTTCAAATATGAATATTTCGCACCGAGGAGTGGATCCCGTACGCGCTCCAAGCTGTTCCGTTGCCTTCGAAGAAGTCGTAAATGTTGGGGATGCCGGGTGTAGTTACGGGGGTGGAGCTTCTGATGAAGGGCGTCGTGTGTGTGGAATAGTATTGACCGGCGTTGAGTATTCCGAAGTGCGTGTCGAAGCCTCTGTTGATGGGGAGATAGGCTGGGTTGCAGCTTCCCAAGTGCCATCTAAAGAGCCACTTGGATTCAGGCGAGGTTCGATATTAAACTTAATAATTTCGTGACTTACTTTCCCACCATATGAGTGGAGTATCCCAATTTCTTTAGTTTCTGCGGGAGCAGTTCGAATTGCAAAGGTAGAGCCATCGTTGTATACAGCGGCATAACCAATGTCTAAAAATATTGACCATAAATTTAAATACCGTGCTTGAATAATAATTGTGCCTTATATAAAAAAAATTAACCTGGAATCCGTTTCGGAAGGTATTGTAACCGGTCATCAAAACTGATCGAGAACTAAAATAAATTTTTTTTTTTTCAAAAAACATTAATTTAAAAACAAAATTTTTTTTTGTATTTTGAGTAATAATAATTACGGTGAGCATAAGTTTTGGACGTAAGATTGATTGAGAATTATGCCACTATTAGCCAATGCGTCTATATGAGGGGTACTCATTTCTGGGTTGCGAAATCCCACATCGAACCAACCTGATAATAATAATTAAGATCAATGAATTTAATGAAGGCAGTTTAAGAGCGAGACATTTATTTAAATTGTTTAACAAAATATGTATTACCGAAATCGTCTGCCATAAAGTAAATAATGTTAGGCTGTTTGTGTCTTCTTCCATGGCTGATATCTTCCTGACTATCAACTAGTTGTTGACTCAAACACACAGTTGAAATCGTTAGCAAAATGACGACTTTCTTCCACATTTTTTTTGGTTGTTGGAAAATTTAATCGAAATTCTGATGTACCGGAAGGCTACTTTTTTGATTTTTGAATCACCGCTATATATAGTATGATTTTATTTAAAATTTCGCTGGAAATTTTGTCTTGTAAGAGCTTTTAAAACATCTGGATTTCTAAGCTATAGATGAATGTGCGAAGTCATCGGCTATTTGATGACAGATGTCACCACTCAAACTAAATGATAGAATTGGACATTCTTTCCAATAATTTTTTTTTTTTTTTTCTATTTTAAATTAAAAAAAAAAAAAAAAAATTCCGCATTTCAACATAATATAATTTTGTACCTAAATGAATTGATCAATAATGTTGATTAATATTATTAGAAAACATGTGAATTGACTGAATTAGTTTATCACATTTTTTTAATAAAATATTGCAACAGGAAATTGATCAATTCATTTCCCGGGTATTTCATGTTTTATCTGTTTACTTAATTTTTAATTAATAGTAAAGTGAAATAATTAAAAGTTGAATGTTTTTTTTTTTTTTTCTTTGCGTGGATGTTCCCGTTTAAAAACAAATGCAAATTTATACAAATACGCAAATAATTTAAATTTATTCATTTAAGTTTTGCACAGCGTAAATCAATAGCTTTTTACGATTATGGTTATTCTTCAAAATAATTCTGAAGACTATGTCAAATTCAAATGATCGGGTTTTTATTTTTTTTTTTTTAATTTTATTAGCAAATGTTTAAATCCATTACCTATTTGACAGTTAATATAAATATAGGCCCCTAGTTAGGATTTTCGGGTCTTGTGTCGATTATCCCAATCACGACGTGCGCAGCAGGTATTATCAAGAGGTATTAGTAGGCATATGAGCTACTCGTATTGTACTGTATTATGGGCGCATACTCTGCCTCAAATTTATTGAATAAATACAATTGGATTAATTTTTAAAATAACTAAATTTATTAAGCTAAACAATGACTAATAAAATTAATTATGAATAATGAACATTAATTCAATTATACCACAAATTGTTTGAATGAATAAACAATTAATTATAATATTAATGTTTATTATTCATAATTTATTGATTTTTCTACAATACGGTGCGAGGTAAGCGCTTTGCACGCTGGGAGATAATCGACACAAGACCCGGATTTTCTTTTGGAAATGTTTTTTCTATGTTTAATGTTTAATCTAATGTTGGGGGGAAAAACAAAAGGTCTAATTTTCCAGTAGGGACATGCAGTAAGAAACAACAAATATGGTGCGTGGTTTTACTTGTAGATTATTTATTTATATTATTATAACACATTAAAACTAATATAAAATACAATAATTATTTAAAGGACAGTGTCTTTTTTTTCTTAAAAGTTGCAGCAAGTTGCTCAGTGATTAAAAGCAAGCATGCATTTTTTTTTAAAAAAAAAAATGTTTATTGTCATCTATTGACATTGTAAAATCAAATTTATAAAGCTTAGTCCTGATGTTGCATTTCCTGGGCGCCATGAGTGGCAAAATGCTGATAGACAAAGCTTTAATAATGTCTTCCTTAAATATGTGATGTCATTTTGACGGCTGCATTGTTAACCTTTTTGAAGCACCAATAAAGTGGAAATGTGTTTGCACCATTTAAGTTCCTGTCTTTCCCCCCTCCTTTTTATTTTAAAAAGAAAAAGATTTATTATTAGTTTTTTGACTTGAAAAAAGCCTGCAATGATTATCACCTTCCGGTAGAGTAGTTAACGAAGTGTTTTAAGGGAGATGTTGCCCACGCTTTTGATTACCGTAATTATTATTATTGCTTCTTGGTAAATTTTGGCATAAATAATCGTTTGAAGAAATTATTGTAGGTATAAATAAACACCTTTAGAAGGCTTAGATTAATAATAATAGTAGTATAGCGTCTATTTGCATTACAGTATTTATGAAAATAATTATGATGATATATTTTCGTTAATTTAAATTTATTTTTTTCCCCGATGTACATGTAGGCTATTTGAACTGGTGTCGTTACACTCAATTTTTAAGTGACAAAAATTTAGTATTGACCTCACTTGCTCGGAATAATTTTTTTTAAAAAAAAAAATAATAATAATAATAAATAAATAAATACGGTAAGGTTTTTATAAAATAATAATTTTTTTTAATAATGCAACAAATGCATTGGTTTGAATTACGTCCATTCAAATAATGAGGACTTTTTCGAAATAGGGGTTTTTCTCCGGGTCATTATTCACTACTACCGTATACCACATGTACAACTATTTCTTAATTCGGCCAGCTGTGCTCGTAGATTAGCGTTAGTACTACTGCGTGATACATAAAAAATACCTTTAACAATTATTTTTAGTCAATTAATTATGAAGTCGAAATTCCCACTCATAAATAGAGGAATCTAGGCAATAAACTCAACCCTGAAAAATTGTTTAAAAAAAAAAAAAAAAACTAAGTCATTTTAATGCTATTAAAATTTTAATTTTTTGGTGAGATAATTTTTTTATACTAGAATTCTGGTGTTATGTAAAGACTGTTTTTAATTTTTGTGATTGTAAACGAAAAATCTTGCAATTACAATATAATATAGTCATTTACTGCAATACAAAGTTTTAAGAGCGTTCTTGAGGAAGTGGAATGACTGGCACTACTGTGCTCCAATCTATCAACGTAGCATTGACGGTGGGTTGACACCAATCGATGCCTAGCACTGCTAGTTTGGTCGACATAGAGAGGTTGTTTTTCTGCCGATATTCTTCCAATTGGGTTGCTCGGAACAGCGGATAAACCATTTGATTCTTGTAGTGGCTCTCGATTCGCGCTTCCATTTCATCGGCAATGGCTCTGTGAGTGTCGTACAAGTTAAAATCTTCAGTAGGATCCTCTGCACATTTCCATAGAAAATATATTTTAAAAAAAATTTATTGGTCAGCGCATTTTTAGAGTTAAAACCTTTTATGTTGAAAAGTCGATACGGTGGATAGTTGGGAATGTCTTTGAAGAAAATGTTGCCGCCGGGAGTGTTGGAGAACTTACCGCTGACGTCATTTGGCAGCACGGTGTAATTTGGAAGTCCGGCCATATCTTTAATTAACTTAAAGTTTCCATATCTAAAAACATTCTCATACTGTATTTTTTATTTAGATAATACTTTATTTTGATTTGTTAATTACCTGAATGCAAAGGTTATGTTGTTGCCCTGGTTTTCCAAGTGATAAACAAATTCAGTTCGCGGAGAATTTTTGTCTTCCGTAATCGCTGACCACACATTTAAGCCGTCCAAATCCTTATCTACGTCCACTCGTTTATTAAAATTTATATTCCAAGATAAAGGTTAGCGTTAAATTTTTAATACTTGGTTCTCCTCCTGCCAACTCCACGATGGTCGAGTGCCAGTCCGCGATATGAATTAATCTTGAAGATGGTAAAATTTTGATTTTGTTAAGGGATTGTATGACGAAAGTAGCTTACCCGTCGTACGTGTATCCTTTGCGTTTGAGCAAAGGGCTGTGCAGGAATGAGGTCGCTCGATGACCGCCTTCCCACAGAGTGTGTTTCGATCCTTTCAAAGGAAAGTTGCAACCTCCAGCCCCAACTTCACCGCCGTTCTAAAAATTATACAATTGCTAGTGTTACATTTTATTTTAATTTTTTTTTTTTTTCATCTGGTTTTACATCTGAAGAAAATATGATGATCGAGTTTTCGTATAGATGGTTTTCCTTCAAAATGTCTATGACGGAACCTACGTCACAGTCTAATTGCGATGCCATGGCTAGTTAAATAAAAATCGAGTTGCCTAACATTATAACAATTAATTAAATTATTAATTAAAATTTACCGCTGAAGTTTCTCCTGGCCTCATTTGCGATGTTTGGATACAAATCTATTTTTTCTTGAGGGACCTAAGATATTATTTTAATAAAGGAATTGGGCAGTTCTGACAAGTCATAATAATTACTTAGAGAAAATTTATTTACTTGAAGAGGACTGTGCGTGAGTTGTGAGGCGTAGTAAAGGAAGAATGGTTTGTCTTTATCCGTATTCTTCGCAGCTTTTTTAACTTGTTCCAAAAACGGTATCTAAATATCAAAGCATTTTATATATCTGTCGAACGTTTTACATTTCTATATCTCCGTGTGTCAACCGCACCGAGGAGTAGGTCCCTATCTCGTTTAATGCTGGTTCAGTGCCTCGGAAAAAGTCGTAAATGTTAGGCAATCCCGGCGCTTTGACTGGGGTGGCGGTTCCCATAAAAGGTGTGGTGTGGTCGAAGTAGTATTGACCGGCGTTGAGTATTCCGAAGTGGGTGTCGAAACCTCTGTTGATGGGGAGATAGGCCGGAGAACAACTTCCCAAGTGCCATCTGAAATTCACTTTCACCTCAGTCGAGCTTCGATAATATTAAAACTCAAAAATGTTTTTGCGACTTACTTTCCTACCATATGCGTGGCGTATCCCAATTTCCTTAACTTTTGCGGGAGGAGTTCGAATTGCGTGGGAAGACCCATCGTTGAATAAAGCGGATTAACCAATGTCTACAATATTTGCGATAAAATTGTATACCCAGGTACCCTGAATAAAGTCTAAAATAAATACGGTAACCTGCATTCCAGTTCGGAAAGGATAGTAACCGCTCATCAAAACGGATCGAGATCTAAATATATTTTTCAAGACAATAATTTTTTTATTTTTTTTTTAAAGAAAAATAAATGCGAAATTTGAATAATTACGGTGAGCACAAGTTTTGAACGTAAGATTGATTGAGGATGATGCCATTATTGGCCAAATTATCTAAATTGGGGGTTTTTATATCTTTATTGCGAAATCCCACATCGTAAAAACCTGAAAATGACAATAAAAATTAATAATTTGAGTGATATATTTAATTCAAGAATAGGAGTGAATTTTTAATTATTGGGGATCATGTTAAATATTTGACTATGCTCAACTTTGCGACTTCTAAAAAAATCTCAATATTGTACCAACAATTTAGCGAATAGATCATGTACAGTACCTAAATCGTCCGCCAAAATGAAAACAATGTTGGGCTGTTTGTTTTTTCCCTCATCCTTTTCTTCAGATTCATCGCTGAATGAGTCTTCTCGTTCGCATTGACACGAGCTAAAAATGGCCAGCAAAATAACCGTCTTCTTCCACATTTTTGGTCGATACGATACGTAAAGAATAATAAAATTTTTGCCTTTTTAATCGCCTTTATATATTATACACAATTTTCCAATTCATTCGAAATTATTGTTTTGTAATTGCAGAACATTGAACTTTGCTCGTAAGAATTATTCGAAATCACAGCATTGCCTGCAATCAACTAATTACCAATAATATAATCTATTTAAAGAATTTTGAGAAATGCGGAAGTTAATACAAGTTAAAAATATTCCAGTTGGCGCTGCATCCCTTTAGCAAAATTTGTAAATACGACGCAGTTTTGAAACTCAATTCACAATATAATATTATGTATTTCGTAATTTGACGTACATTTAAATCTTTTAAAGATTAAATACAAGTAATTTGGCTATTAAAATCTCTTTCTCATTTCTCAATAAATTAGAATGAAAGTGAACTAATAGAATCTCTCATATCAAGGTTTCGGGACACTCTAGTAGTGTGGGTCAAAACTGGTACAGGATTACTCGCATTCTTTCTTATTTTTTCCTACCGTAATATTAAAAAAAAATTTAATTGTACCTAGATCATCGGTCATAATGAAGACGATGTTCGGCTTTTGGTTTCTTTTTTCACATCTTTCCTTATCTCCGAAATCTCGGCATAGACAAACGCTGAAAAGGAGTAGCCAAATACCTAATCTCTTCAACATTCTCGTCAGTTCAAAAAAAAAAATAAATAAATAAATAAACGATACAGTAGTTGCCTTTGCTTTTTAATCGATTAAAATATTTTGGCAAATATTTTCCAACAATTTTACCCGCGCCTATCGTTTAAATTCTAACCCCTGGATATTGATAGGCAAACTTGAGACCATAATCATGCAAAACGTGATTTAAATCAAATTTGAGTGGTCTGGTGTGTTAGAGTAGATTAGAAATCAGCGTTAAAAATAAAAAAAAATAAGAAGTCAAAGGTTACGTAATAAATTCCGCAAACAAATTTTTAATTAATTATTATTCCTAAACTAAAATCAGACGATGAGAAAGTCCCATCTTTTGCTCATAAAAATAACGAGTGAAGACTGAATTAAAAAAAAAAATTTACCGCGGATTTTATTAAGTTGGAGGGTACCGGCAGTTTAGAATTAATCTAGGCGAAGGTTATTTGGCCCTATTTTTAATTATTTTTCATTGAATTAACGGTAGATTGGTCCAATCGATCGGCTGGACTTTTAGGATGGGGTCGCACCAGTTGAGGCTGAGTGACGTCAGGTTGCTTTTTTCTTGATAACTTTTCATATCGTTCGGACGAAACACCGAATGGACCATTTGTTTCTTGTAGAACTCGAGCCGATCTAGCAATTGAGCGACGATCGCTTCGTTCCTAGAAGCTAAGTTATTATTCTCAGTCGGATCGTCTACACATTTCGTAAAAAAAAAAAAAACATTAAAAAGTATGTGTACCGAGATTATAATTATTATTCTTGATAATTAAAAATGTAGAGCGTTAAACCTCGTAAGTTGAAAAGTCGATACGGCGGATAGTTGGGAATATCTTGGAAGAAAATGTTGCCACCAGGGCTGTCGGTGAATTGACCACTCACGTTGTTTGGGCACACGGCATAATTGGGGAGGCCGGCAATATCCACAATTAACTTCCAATCTCCAACTCTGAAACCATTTTAACGTCTATTTAAATTCTTGATTTTGCGCAAATTTGGCTTCGTGATAATTAAGATTTAAAATATTGAAGTTTATGTAAATAAAAATTTAAAATTGTAGTCTGATTATAAACATTTTCTATTTTACAGATACCCCGGTAGGAAAAAGTTGGACTCGGGAAAAGTTAGCATTGAAAAAAACTTTACGTCAAAGGAGCGAGAAGAAATCGATGGATGTAAAAGCAACTTATGTGACGTTAAAAAGTGAGTATAAAAAAAAGTAAAGAGACTTTAAAACCACCAAATCTATTATTAAATCAGACTTTGGAAGTGTGGAAATTACCTTTTATAGTACATGCAAATAATTATGTCGTAAGTTAATATTTTTTTTTTTATGAATCTCGATTACCTTATTGCTCCTGTAACGTTTTTGCCTCGGTTTTCTAAGTGGTAAACAAATTCAGTTCGCGGAGATTTCTGGTTGGTGGTGATGGCCGGCCACACATCTACTCCGTCCAAATTATCATCTGTCACATTTGTTCATTAAATATTCATGAGTAAGTTTTTAGTGAAAGATCAGCAATGATATTAGTTAATAACCCGGTTTTCCTCCCGCGAGCTTGACAATGGTCGGCAACCAGTCTACCATGTGAATTAAACTGAACGAAATTTGAGTTTAATTTATGAGCAAAATTAATACGAAGTAACCTAACCCGTTGTAGGTGTATCCCTTTCGTTTTAACAGAGGGCTGTGCACGAAGGCCGCGGCGCGATGACCACCCTCCCACAGGGTGTGTTTCGATCCCTTAAGGGGGTAATTGTTGCCGCCAGCTAGGATCTCACCCCCGTTCTTAAAAAAATCAAAACAAACGAACATATTATTTTAGCTTTTAAAATTATGTTTCGAGCAACTTACATCTGCGATGAATATGATGATTGAATCTTCGTAAAAATCGTATTTTTTTAGCGCTTTAATAATATCGGCGACATCACTGTCCAATTGAGATACCATGGCTAAAAATTATTATAATATTATTAAATTTTGAATCTGCGCTGAAAAATATTTTTTTTTAAAAAAAATTGACCGCTGAAGGTTTTTCTAGCCTCATTTTTAATATTTGGATACAAAGATAATTTTTCTTCCGGAACCTAATATTTTTATTTTTAGAATTAATTATTATCAGTTCATCTATTAATGTAAAAATCAAGTTCTCACTTGTAGCGGAGAATGCGTGAGTTGGAACGGCAGGTAGAGGAACAGAGGGTCGTCCTCATCGGAATTCTTGAGCAGATTTTCCACTTGTTTAACAAATGGCACCGATGAGTAGGTTCCTCTGTAGTTCCAAGCTATTTCCGAGCGGTTGAAAAAGTCGTAAATGTTTGCCACTCCTTCCTGAGCTACACAAGTCACAAATGAAAAAAATATATATAATATATCTATAACATATATATTTAATATAAATTTACCGGTTGGGTTATATTCTGCTACGAAAGGCGTTGAGTGGTCCAAATAGTACTGACCACCGTTATGATAACCAAAAAATGAATCGAAGCCCCTTTTGAGCGGAGAATAGGCTGGATTACAGCTTCCCAAGTGCCATCTAAAGTCAATTATTATTAATACATGTCATTATAAAAATTCAGCTTAAGAATGAACTTTATAATTATAAATTCTTACTTTCCCACTATATGAGTGGCGTATCCCTGTCTCTTGAGCTTTTCGGGAAGTAGTTCGAATTGAAGAGGAAGACCCATCGGAGAGTAAAACGGAATTACCAATTCCTAAATTCCGCTATTTCATAAATAATTGCTTATGGTACTCGTACATAAACTTCTACCAACCTGCATTCCGGTTCGGAAAGGATAGTAACCGGTCATTAAGGCGGCTCGAGATCTTAAAAATTTTCAAAAAAATTAATTACGGTACCGTACTTTTTTTATTGATTTAAATTTGTTTACGGTGAACACAAGTTTTGGACGTAAGATTGGTTGAGGATGATGCCATCGTTAGCCAAGCCGTCTAAAGTGGGAGTTAAGATTTTGGGGTTATGAAATCCAATATCGTTCCAACCGAAATCGTCCGCCAACATGAAAATAATATGAGGCTTCTTGTCTTCTGATTTATCATCTCTTTTCTCTCTCGGTGGAGTTCCGCTTCCACAAACGCTTAAGATGGCGAGGGATACAGCCACATTCATCCACATCTTGGCCGTTAATATCGCAGTGTTCTATAGTCTTTAAACGCGTTTAATATAAGCATCACTGAAAGTAAATGACATTGCATATTTTTTTAACCCCTAAAAAGTTTATTGGCTATAGTTTCTATGATGAAAGTTTATTGTCGCGATTGGCTAATTTATGAAAAATTAACTACTACTTGTTAGATATACAATAAACTTTTAATACAGGGTGCTGGAGAGTTGAAAGCAGTCAATAATTGCATTTTACGTCTTCATAGGTCAATATACTTTACATGAATAGGCCATAGCCACTGAATTAATTTTATATCTTTGAGTTATTCGCGATTAATCGTTTGTTATCAGCTGTTGGGGGCAGATAAAGTAAGTCTCCAAACCTTATGCACATCTGCGATGGGAATTAATATTGCGTCAAGTCTTACAAACGCGCGGTGAGGGCTTTAAATTCAACTTTCTTCATGCGATAAGATAACCTTTATTTTTTTTTATATTTATAAGATGTCCTTGGTGAGGTAATTAAATTTTAACACACATTATCAAGAACCGTTAATTGGGCTGAGTCTCTTGTGAGACTGCGGGGACGGTGGGGAATACAGAGAGCCTAGAAGTGAAACAAAACAGGTGTTTATGAAAAAAATTTATTAAAAAAATTGTGAGAAAGATAAAATTGATTACAAAATTGTATAATCTTATCAAAAATATTTAAACTGTATAAAAAAAGGAACTTTTTCGTGCGTTATTTGCTTAAATTAATTTTGGTATTTCACGCGAAGCACAGATTTTTTTTAAAAAAAAAATATACTTGTTTTTTTTTTTTTTTTTATATAAAAAAACAAATTAAATCACACAATTCACTGCGATTCAAGTGAACAATACGGAACAAATTTTTAAGCTTTTTTTTTTTTTTTAAGAAAAAGTAAAAAAAAAAAATAGAAAAATTGCTCGCGAACCAGCGCAAACATCGTCTAAGTAATTAATAAATTCACAACAATATCAATAAAAAAAAATTTCTACTCAATATTTACAAAAGCATTTTCAATACATTTAAAATTACATAAAAAATTAATATCAAAACGCGTTATAAATAATGCCTGTGGAATATTACCTTAAAATGAATTAATTAGTAGAAAAATATTGTTTTTTTTTTTTTGATTAATTCTCAATTGACATTTTTATATCACGACGTTTCTATTAATATGTAAAAATGTTGATGATTTTATTTACAAACACAGAGAGATATGCAAAAATCGACAATTAAAGAGATTGGCAAAAAGAAAGAATGCAAAAGTTTAAAGATGACGAAATATAACATACAGTAAAACAATTTAAGGTTCAAATTCGTGATGGTTTTTTTTTGGTTAATCAGGAGTCAAAATAAGAGAAAGAATTTGATTGGTTTAGTTTTTCAGCTTAAGAGGAATTTAAGTTCTTATCTTTCCCGGAGAACGTGTCACGAATTGTGACGAGAATTCGTAAGAAAAAGATCTTAAATCCTCAATCTTTTGATTCCCAACGTTCGAATATTTTAGTAGGTTTTCGGAGTATTTAATTAATATTGTTCATCACGTTTGAAATTAGGGAGTGTAACACCGGAGGGGGGGGGGGGGGGTATCATTCCATTCCTCAGATTTTATGCCAATAAAATAATGAATCCCGGTTTGAAAAACCGGGATTTTGATTATTTGATTATTTTTTATATAGATTTTTTTATATGCGATTTTTCCCCCCTTTGATTTGCAATGAATCTCAATTACTACAATATCTGCGTAGAACGAACATTAAAAGTGATTAATTTTTAAGAAAACATTTTTTCAATTTTATTTTTATGTTTTTGTATTTTTGTAGTTAATAATTTAAGCTGGAAGTTAACGAGTTTTTTTATTTATTTTTTTATTTTTTTTGCCAAATTAATTTTAATGCAATGTAAACAAGCTTCAATTTAACGGAATTTTAATTGAATTTTTTTTTTTTTTTTTGGTTTTGCGTTATTTATGACACCTTTCAGTAATGTTAATTATGAAGTTTTCGATTAATTTTGAGTGGAACTTTTAAAAATATAAAAGTTTTTACTCGTATATTATAGGTATAATTATTATTATTACCAAGTGTTAAAATTAATTTCTGGGCGAAGTTTTAGCGCGAACTTAACATTCAGCAATATTTTAACGCTTAGGTCTCTCAAGACGAGATACATTCAGGCCCAATATTTGTCAGTTGAGTACATAATATCAATTTGAAGACTTTAATGCTGAATTTTTATGAGTTTCAGTAGTCAACCAAAGCTGCAGCATGTATTAAAATTTGCCGCAGCTCAGGCGGAAAAATCATGATCTAGAAAAGTAGGCATTATTCGGAAAAATTTGTAAGATAAACTTTTAAAAAAATTCTATAAAAAATATACAGTATTAAAAAAAAATTCTTATTTTGAGAGTATAAAAATGTTTTTAAGATTTTAAAAAATAATAATTATAATGAAAAATTTGGACCAGAGAAAACCCGTTGTATCCATTTTTGATTTTCACATTTTTCTTCCCTCTCTCTCCCTCATCTATTTACACGCTAATCTTCCTCTTGGTGCTCCTCTTCACCGCCAGAGGCCGTTTCCCATTGCTGCCGTTACTTTTACTAATCTTGGCTTCCGCCGGCTGTTGATTCATTTTCTGCTCGATCTTTTGCCGGAGAGTGAGCAGCGTGGCCGGACTGGCTCCGGTACCGTGCTTCACGTGTTTCCCAGTCAGCGCTCGCGGCGCTCTCTTTCGCAGCAACGTACCGTTAGTGCCGTCCATCTGCGCTTGTTGCGTGCTTTCGCTGCTGCTTTTCTCCACATCCGACGCGTCGTTGTTAGCGGTTGTAGTAGTCATGAGGAGCCCTTGAGCCGCCGCCGCAGCCGCCATGGTGGTGTAGTAAGCGTACGCTGCCCAATGAGGATGAGAGACAATCGCCATGTCGTCGCTCGACGAGTTTTCGTTCATATTCAAACTACCACTACGTCTCTGTATAGCCATTATCTCCTCATCCGCCTCACTGTCGACGTCACTCCCGCTGCCGTCGTCCGTTTCCTGCACGTCTTTGCTGACGGAACGCAGGAGTTGTTGACGTAAGACCGGGTAGGAGGCTCGGAGCGTCTCGCCGTTACCGGCAGCGCGAAGAACGCTGTGTTGGTAGGGTATCCGACGGGGACCGGAGGTGCTTTCGTCGTGGTTGGGCGAATTATTGTTTATGGTTGAACAGGGGTTGAGCGAGCGTTCGTCGCCGTTTTCGCTGGAACCGCTGGTTGCGCGGTATTTGCTTTCTGTCCGGTGGTGGAGGAGATGGCTCACCATCTCTTCCAGTCTCAACCGTTTTTTCAGGTCTTTCGGTTTGTCGCGTTTTTCACCGTTTTTAGCGCCGTTGGTGGACAGGTTTAAAGGTTCGTCGCTGCTCACAAATTCTTCTTCTTCTTCCTCCTCTTCCGTGCCTACGTCGTCGTTCTTGGTCACGCGATGGGGGTGGCTTTCGTCGTCGCTGGAATTCAATTGCAGACAATCGAGAGCGTCGATTTCGGCTTGTCCTCCGCGTTTACTTAAGTCTATGGGAAGAGCGAGGTCGATGCGTCGACTAGTTCCGTTGCATTTAGTCGTCGTCACCGCCGCTCTCATTTTCCGTTTGAGTAAGGGGTCCGTTTTTATTGCCATTTTGGAGGATTTGAAAGGGTTGGCGTGACCATTGTGCTCGAGGCTGTTGTTCAACGCTTGAGACAGATTTCGTTGGTGGTGGAAATATAGTTGAACGTGCTCACTCATCTTTTCCCGACGAACATTACCCATTTAGAAGTACTTCCGGGGGCTTGGAATTCTCAGTTTCCGAAAATCGAAATCATTCAACTTTTCTAAAATGATAAATGATCAAAAAATACAATTATTAGAATATTATTTTTTAAAAAAAAAAACATATTTTCTATTACAATAATTTTTAAGTACCGGTAATTATTATTTAGATAGGGAAGTAAAGAATGTAAACAACAGCGTTTATTTCTTTACATTTACAGTATTACATTGTATTAATAATTTTTATTAATACAGTAGTTTTAGTTTCCCTTTATAATGTGCGAACTATGACACCATTTTGGGGCGTTTAACTGTTTTTATTATTGTTATTATTAATGTAAAGTAAGATAAAAAATGAAGGAAGTAATATTAAAAATATCTCAACCGGAATTTTGTTTTTTTTTTCTTCTGCTTTTTATGAAGTAAAAAAATAAAAACAGTAAATTTCATTCCAAACATTTTTCAGGAAATTGTAAATAAAATATGTTAACAATTTCTTGATTTTTTTTTTTTTTTTGTTTACTATTTAAGTTATGAAAAAATGTTAGTATTCATTGAGCATTCTAAAATAAAGATAGGTCTACAGTATTTTGCAAATATTTTCCAATGCATATACTTCAATAAGCTTTTAATGCAAATTGATTTATGTTTCGGTACAACGAAATTCCCTCTGACTTACACGGTGTTCGTAAAAACAGTGCACCCAACTGAATTAGTATTTATTCCTTTTAATAATCTGAATAATTTAAAAAAATTATTAAAGTCAAATTTTTCCATGTTTCTTAAAAGGATTTAATACTAATTCACCTTTTAGACGGACGCCGTGTATATTATTACTTTTAAAAAAAACCAGTTGTGATACTTGGAAAAAATTAATTTAATATTTAAATAATATTATCCATAGTTACCAAAACATTAAATTTGTGCCATGTGCTAATAACATTTAATTTTGTTTTGTTTTTCTTTTTAAGTTTTATAAACCGAAACAAAAACAAATTGCAACTTTGATAAAGCAATAAAATGTATTTTTTATGTTGACATTTCCGGAACAACGCGTTCCTTATTTGCATAATAAGTTACTTGGAATTTCATCGTAGGGGTACCACACACACACAACACAGCACATTCAAGTCGAAAAACTTTTTTTTTTTTCTTAAATTATTACTTTACGCATCTTAAATCAGTGACGTCACGGGCTCATTATGTCGTAAATTGAGTAGGCTAAGAGCCATTAGTGCCAACCATAATTTTTATTCGAAAATTATTAAATGGAGAAATATGAGAACATTTTTATTCGGAAAATTTTTAATACCGTCGAACTCGATATTAGAATATTTTTTTTCTCGGTGTATTGTTTATAGTTTGTTTTTTTTTTTGTTGTTGTTGCTGAATGTTGGTATGGCTTTTGTTTATTTGGATAGGGTTAAGATACGTAACGGTGAGTGAAAAACCGGTTTACAACTCCTCCGTTTCAAAACGTGCCTCGGTATTCAAAATGAGTATTACCCCCCCTCCCCCTGGCTTCCTACTCTCGGAACCCGTCGGGGGAGGTGTTAGCAGCAGTTCGCGAGAACCGGTAGTTCGATTATTTTTTCAGATTATCGAACCGCCACTGATAATATATTTTCAATTTCCTAATAAATAGGTAGGTCTACTATTCACATTAATTAATTTTTGCGGAAGTGTTATGAGGAAAATTACCGGAAAAAATTTTTAAGAGTAATAATTTAATTAATTCTTACGTACACTGTAGCTTTGAAGGAATTTTTAATGAGTTGGAAGATATTTTTAATTGTTAGGTAACCATAATATAAAACAAAACGAGTTTGATTCAATTTTAATTTAGTTTTCTGCTCAATTTTAAATTGGTTCGAATTAAAACTAATTTTTGCTAAATTTTAATTATTTATTTAATTTTTTTTTTTATTTTTTAAATTTAATTTTAAGTTCATTTAAATTTTATTAAATTTAAAATCTTTTTCTCAAAAGTAAATAAAAAAATTAAATTAATTATTACCTCAATTTTAATTTAATACAGTATTTTAAAAATGGTAAAAGTAATTTTGTACACTCAAAATTTTTCTTTTACTACAGTAGAACTCGGTTATAACGACACCGAATATTTTTGACATTATATCCGATGCAATTTTAAAATCCTTATAACATTTTTACCACGTAATAAGAGGCCTACATATAACTGATAAAAATTATTGTTACATCCGATGACGTTATAACCAAGTTTTTCTGTAATTTGATAGATGTTTGCAAAGAATCGCGTTGAAGTTAATTTTACTTAATTTTTTTTTTTAATTTATTTTTGCAATTTTAAATTAATTTTTCTAAGCGAACCGCTAGTTCTTATTCAACCAGCACACCTCATTCCCCCTTTGAAATTCTAAAAACGGTCGTAAAAACTTTTTTTTCTAAGTCCGGTTTGATAAACAATACAAAAACTTTGAGTGAAGAAAAAGAAAATAAAAATGATTCATGCGCACATTACCTGTGTTAATGGCTGTAGTTGCACTTCTTAGAAAAACACACAATTAACGCGTGAACTAGATTATTCCCCAGCACTTCCGGTCGCGTACAAACATTTATCTTCTGCTCGTGACCGTAACTGTCAAATTTCCAATCATTTTTTTTCTGACATTAATTAATTAATCGTATATTTTTTTTTTCTTCTACGTTGTATTTTAATTTTGGTAAATAAATTAAATAATATTATAAATTTTTTTTTTTTGTTAGAAAAAAGTTGGTAGTCACGTGGCGATGTTAACGGAAGATGTGTGACGGTGTGTTACCGCTCGTCGTGTCCAACTGGAAGTGAAGGAAGAAAAGGTAAGAAACGAAGGCAGGTAGAAAACACGTAACGTTGAGGTAACAGTGGGTGGTGACTCTCTCGGAGGGAAGGGAACAGGTTGGAGGAGGAGTGACGTCACTTTACCAAACCCCAGAAACGGGGATTGTGTGTGTGTGTGGGAGGGAGGAGTCTACGGCGATGACGAAAAATGGGCTTTTTGCCGAGTAAACAACTTGTTTTTTCTGATTTCATTTACCTTTTAACTCCTCGATTCAATCGAATTGAAACAGCTATTTCTATCAAATATCTATTTAGTAAAAATTACGTAACTCTCGCGATTTGCATAATAATAATAATGCAGAAGTGTTGTCAGCCATGTCAAAAATAGTTGTTGCCATTTGTAAAGAGTTAGGTTAATTTTTATTACGCCGGAGTTTTAAATTATTTAAATCGTGATAAACGATTTTATTTTTCTTTTCTTTGTAAATGACAAGTTAAGGTTAAATATTTTTTTAAAAAGTTAAAAATAGCGTCGTTATTTTTTTTGTTATTTCGAATTTTAGTGACGTATGTTTTTTTCTTCTTTTTTTTTTTTTTATTTAATTATTATTCAATCTGAGCGGAATTTTCCATTCAATGGGAGAAGTGGTATTAATAGATAATGATTAATAACAACAACGCATTTTGTCGTTGAATTCTTTCACTTAATTGCGTAAATTCAATTTAAATACATGATAAAAATTTAAATTAATTGTTTTGTTTTTTTCTCGGTATTTAGTTCGATTAACCTAGAATTTATTTTTGAGAAATGTTTCTTTTTATTTAATGATTTCTAGAATTTAGTGGGTGATCTGTAGAATTTAATGAGCGATTTCTAAAATTTAATTAGCGTTTTTAGAGTTTAATGAATGGTTTATTCATTTGAATGAGTAATTTTAACATTTTAATGTGTGATTTTTACATTGTAGTGAAGTGTTTATATATTTTATTGTGTGATTTTTAAAGTTTAATGAATGTTTTAAACTTTAATAATTCTTCATTGGAGTTTCTTTTTATTTTTAAGGTCAATAAGACTTTTTTGAGGTTTGATGAGACTTTTTTTTTGAGGTTTGATGAGACTTTTTTTGGGGTTTGATGAGACTTTTTTTGGGGTTTGATGAGACTTTTTTTGGAGTTTGATGAGACTTTTTTTGGGGTTTGATGAGACTTTTTTTTTGAGGTTTGATGAGACTTTTTTTTTTGAAGTTTGATGAGACTTTTTTGAGGTTTAATGTGACAGTTAGTTTAGCGTATTATGGGTGCATTTATATTGTAGCAAGTGTTTTTTTTAAGGATCTTTACTTAGTGCGAATGATATTAGAAGTACACAGGACGACGAATAATTTTGCTGCATTTTAGTAAACAGAAAATAAGCTTCAACAGAGAGAAAAAAAACAATTCCTAAAATATTAAACAAAACTTTTAACACAATAACATTATATTTTTTCAAAGCACTCTGTATGAGAAAATGGTCACAACAGTGGCGTAGAATTTAATTTATTATTTATTTTTTTTAAATTATTTACCGGTATTGAAATTATTGTTAAAGGCGAAGCGGGTTTTATCGCATTTAACCTCCTCAATTTTTTTCCCCCCACCCTTTTTAATAAGGACATTTTGAATGACAGTTATTCCACGTAATAATAGAGTACACGCAGAACGTTTTATTACAACCAGTAATTAAAACAAATCCAATAAACAATTTTATTTTGTTATGTTTTCTTTAATTAAAAGTAAAAAAGCAACTTGGTTATAACGTCCTCTATCAGATAATAATATAACAGCATTTTCGGCGATTATAAAAAAACTCTGTTATTGCGCTTGTTCCTGCGCGGTGCAGCAGATCAATTCGAGCACCGGAAAGCTATTATAAAAAGAGGAAAAATTTTAATAAAAAAAAAAAAAAATTGGGTAATGGAAGATAAAAAAAAAAATGGTCAAGCGGTGTATTTTGAAAAGGTGTGGTCATTTTTCTCTTCCTTTTTGGCCTTTTCAAGATGTTTGATGTGAAGGACTGTAAAATGATCGAAGGAAGGAGAGCGAAATGTCGGAAAAAGAAGGGAACTTTTTAAATTCTACAAAAGTAAAAAACTTGGAAGAGGAATTTTTTTTTTTTGGTGAAAAGCCTCTCATTCTTCTCTCTCTCTCTCTCCTCCAATTTCCCAATTTTTTTTCTCTCTTTCTCTCGTTGGTTGGCCGGAAGAGGGAGAGCCCAGCCGGTGTATAAAAAAGTGGACCGAAGAAGATGAAAGAAAAGAAGTGGGGAAATATATGGGATAGTAGTATAAATCACACTGACCGAATTTTTTCTATTAAAAAAGATTAAAGTTTTTTATTCAAGAAAAAAAACGTTTGAAAGGAAAGGACTCTCCGGACTTCTCTTTGGTCATGCCTCAAATCCCGGCCCGTGGGTTGGGTGGGGAGAGAGAGAAGGACATCCATCCTCAGTCTATACACAAAAAAAAAAAAAAAACTTAGTAACTGCACTTTTTAATAAAATTATTTCATTTGAATGAAAAATAGACAGTATTGAGATGTGCGCAAAGAAATATTATATTTTATTCAAATGCTGGGCGAATTTACACGACAATAACGTAACACTTCAGATTGCAATTTTTTCACACTTAACGTGGCCATAAGTCTTATCCAACTTTTTTTTTGCGTCTTATCATCGCAGCTGCATTTTTTTTTTTTTTTTTTTTGTTAATTATTTTATATTTCCGGTTTTGTGAATCGCGGAATAAAAATAATGAATGTACTGTACTGGTAATTGACTGGTTGAGAAAAACCATTCAAAATTATTACTGGTTAATTTTATTATTAAGGAATATTTTTGTTGTTATTATTATTATAGACTGGTTAAATACTCAAATACGAGTACATAAGTGGTACCTTGCTTTGGTTTTCAAGTACATGTAGATAAAGTATTATTTAATTGAGAGTTTTACGTAATCCAACATGAAAGAAAATTATCTGATTAAAGTAGAATAAATTAAGTAAAAAAATATCAAACGAACTCGGTTATAGCAACATTGAGGTACAATATTATTACGTCGTTATATCCGAATAATTTAAAATCCATACAACATTTGATTGGGATTTAGATATTATTTTTGAACTAGATATTATTTTGTCACTGGAGAAAAACCAACATAAAATTATTAAATTTGATCCAATATGGCAAAAATCTTGTAAATCAAAAATTGAATTGTAAACAAGATAAAAAATAAAGTAGTGTTCTGACTTTTTTTTTTTTTATCGTTACAGCCGAGGTTCACGTGTTTTTTTTATTTTTTTTTATTTTATTAAAATCAGAGGAGGAAGTTATGATTCCTCACTAGACAAGATGAAGTTGTATACAAGATAGGAAAGATATTAAAATTTTTAATTAATAGCCGTTTTGTCAGTTAGTGCAACGCAATACCGCATTTAAAAAAAAAACTTACACGAGGAAGAAATATTAAATCATTTTTTTAATAATAGGTTAGCTTCAATAAGCTCCATAAAATTCACACTGAAAAAGAAATTAAAATTAGCATAAATTATTATTTATTACAAATCAATGTGTCAATTTCAACATTTATTTGATAATTTAAAAAAAAAAATCATTATAATATTCTAGAAAAAAGGTATTTCTTAAAAACAACAATAAATTATTATCCTAACTTCCTGTTTTTCAAAATGGGATAAGCAAAGTCTGCGCATGTGCCTTAACAATGGTATTTTGTTGGTGAAAGAAGCACTACAGTCATGTAATTTTTTTTTTTTTTTTGGATAACCAAGCGCCCTTTGATGTGGGCCAAGGTCAAGTTCATGGCCATCTAGCCATCTAAAGAACAATAAAAAAAAAATCTATCCCAGCTCTCCTTTTTTTTTCCCTCCAACAAACAGCCATTAATTTCCTCGAAACAACTTTCCTCCATCTCTCATTCATTTAAATGACGTCATAACGAGACTGATAATAATTCTGGAAGAAAGCTTAGCGATAATAATTTTGATGTAATCATTATCTGTAGCAATATCAGGAGATTATAATTGAGCAATTTTAATACCTTATTAACTCGTTTAAAGTCAAATACGGAGTCTGAGAAGGAGAGAAACATGAGATGAAAACGGTTATTTTTTGGGTACGTAACGTAACATTAACATTTTTTTACCTTTCTTTTTTTTTATGGTTTTTCGCCTCAAAAAATTCTCGGAATAACGTTTCACCCCTTTTTTTATGGGAGCTCAAGTATTCAATAATAATTACGGTACCTTGAAAAAGCGTTATCCCCACTTTAACACATTTTTCCACATACAGTACTGTATTTATATAACCTACAGCGTAACGTTAGTCACAACGTGAAATCGATAAATACTTTCGATTTAAAATTTATGAAGCAATTACTGGTATTACCGGTAATTGTTTTTTGCTTTGGAATTATTGAACACATTGGAATTATTGAAGTATTTGAACAGCCAATAAAAGTGTTATAATGTCCCAAAATGCTGGCGTAGAAGCACAGATAGTCAAAAAGACAATCAAAATGTTGAGGAAGTTTTCAGGGTTTTTTTTCTTTGTAAAAGCAAACCAGGTGCGTTATTTATTATATTATTGATTTAAACGAATTTTATTAAGCGTGTTATTCTCCTTTAACTTGGCTTTTATTGACAGTTTAAACTTTTTCCGAATCAAAATAATTTTCGTTCATCCCTAATTTTTAATTTCTGTCAATCAGCGAGGAGACTGGTATTATATTATAAAAGTTTGTGTAAGAGAGAGAGAGAAACTATTATTGTTTTTCCAGACAATTGTAATAAAAGGCGGATGCGAGTTATTAAAAAGATAGGAAGGTCACGTATTGTAGCATCAGCAGATGGCCCTTTCCTTTTTGCTTTATTCCCATTCAATTAGCGAGAACAGGAGATGCGAGGAGAAAACATGTTGAGAAAACGAGAGACTGCTTGACCCAATTCCTACTCTTCTCTCTCGACCAATCGCAAACGCCAATTGTTTACGTAACTTGTCTCTTTTTGTTGTTAATATTTTTTTTTTTGTAGTTTACTGCGGAGGATTTTTTTCTTCTTATTATTATTATTGGACTTTTAGCCGCTCACCTTTTCTATCCCTTAAACGTCCGCCGTTTTTTTTAAAAAAAATATTTTTCAATTTGCGAAAACATCGTTTATCATTTCCGTTTTTTTTTTTAAAGAACGTTCCAAAATTGATTCTATTCACACTTTTCTATGTTTGAACCTCGAGGTTCATTTTCATTATTTTTTATGAGGGTTTTAGCAATGCCGAATTGTCTCAAAATTTAGAATATTTTTTTAATTGTTGGAAAGTAATATTTTGATGCCACACCCAGTCAGTCATCTACTAGCTTGTATTTTGGTATTTGTTTAGTTATATTCTTAATTGGCGATTAATATATTATTGTTGCAGCCAATGCTTTTAACTCGTTTAAGTTTTGATCTTTTGCTAGAAGGAAGGATTGAGGATATTTAATTAATTGGTAGTTTAAATTTAGACTTTAATAAAAAAAACAAATATATTATTACAGTGAATTATAAGTTTATTCAATTTTGATTGTTCTGTCATTTATTTTGTTTAACTTTCTGTGAAATGGTCAAAGTTTACATATTTTTGATTGTGTTTTTGCATTAGTTACATTTTACTGTATTTTTAGGCGAAATTTGGGTCCAATATTTCAAAAATCTTTTATAAAAAATTGTAGTACATAATTATACGAGTATTATGACGTTAACGGGTATTCTTTGACGCAATAACAGAGTTTTTAATAAGGGTTTGCCACTGGTGAAGCTGCATTAAAGGTAACCTTAACTTCGAAGTCGTTATAACCAAGTTTTATTGATTTACCCTCTAAGAGTTATTTTGCTGCCGCCACATTCCTTAATCTGGATTAAATAGTTTGAAAATGTTACAAAAATACTGTAATTCAGTTATAACATTGAATAATAGCTTAAATAATATCTCACATTCTACAATATGTTTATTATTATCATTTTAAAAAAAAATTTTGTTGCCATTTAATTTTTTTTATTTTTTATTTTTGCAATGCCAACCGGTAGTAAAAATTTTTTTTTACAATCGCAGTAATTTATTCACTAACATTTTTAAAACTGGCGTCTTAAAGAAAGAGCGAGCGAGAGAGAGAAGGTTAGGGTGGATCAAGAAGTTTTTAGCGAGTAAAAATCTCATCTCATGAAATATGGGTTGTTATGTCACGGTCCACCTTGGTCAATATCTCAGTCTCTCCCTCTTAACTTAGCCTCACCTTAATCGCCCTCCCTCTTCCATCTCCACTCCTCTCACCCCCCATCAATCCCTCTCGCTCGTTTTTTAAGCCATCTCTCTTCCTCCTCTTCTTCTTCTTATTCCATTCGTTTCCTGTGTTTGTGCACTTGGTCCGTGACCTAATTCACCGGGTTATGTAAGGGAACCTTTCGTTGCTCGGGTGAAACAAACAAGTGTGACCCAGAGTATGACGGACCAATGGGAGAGGAGAGTACCAGTGGCCCTGTTTTATCAGAAAAAATACTCTTTTTGTTGAAGATATATTTTTCATAAAGTTGGGTCAAGATGGAATTAAATTCGACCAACCTTGCATCATTTCTTCTCTCCTCCTACGACTCCCTCTCTCTAGCAAAAAGACCCGAGAACCGTGACCACTCTCAGATCGGATTTCATACTACAGTATTCGGAAACACACCCAATTCACTCACTATTCATATTATATATTATTAAAATGCAAAATATTCAGTTAATATAATAATACTGTACAGAAAAAAAAACATGTTCCAGCTGTTTGATTTTTTTTTCTTTCTCAGTATTGAAAATATGACAATAGGAACTTCATTCATTATTTAATTGGATTTTGAAATGCAAGATTTTTACGATGAATATTTTAATACTGTGGTAGATGTAAATTTTTAAATTTTATAATAATTATTATTATAGCGAAATATCTTTGATAAAAATTAATTTTAGCTTGTTTTAGATGAAATTTAATAGTGTTGAATTCTAATTAGGCCTACACAGCTTTGAATTTATGCAATTTTAGAATAAATTTATGCAGGTTTAGAATAGATTTATGCAGATTTAGAATAAATTTATGCAGGTTTAGAATAGATTTATGCAGGTTTAGAATAAATTTATGCAGGTTTAGAATAGATTTATGCAGGTTTAGAATAGATTTATGCAGGTTTAGAATAAATTAATGCAGGTTTAGAATAG